>JABUQX010097842.1:0-30829 GCA_015478945.1 Trachelipus rathkii | reverse complement strand
AGGCAAGATTCTGTTCAGAGTATTCACAACTCTTCGACTATCTCTCTCTTCTCGTCTTCCGTTTATGTCAGGAGTGTTGAATCGGCCAGGTCAACCAAAACTCGATCTGTTTACGAAGATAAGCGGTTGCAAATGAATGCTCCGCGAGGAAGTAGACGATGACGAAAGGCGTTAGAAGTTGCAGTAGCTGCGAGGAAAAAGAAAAGAAGGGAAATAAGATGTGGAGCAAGCGGAGGCACTAATTAACGGACCCCGGGTGCGAAAGAGAGATCAAAGAAATTACAACCTTAGGAGCTAGACCAAGGATTAAAATGAGGTTGCGCTTGCGATATGGAAATTGCTTTATATATATATAAAAAAAAAAAATAAAAATTTATTTTTTTTATTTTTTTAATTATTTTGAGAGCCATGTAAGAGTTTCCTCCGCACACAAGAGTGTGGCTATACCTTGTGAGGTATTTAAAATGGGACATAATAATAATAATAATTAATGAATAATAATAAATAATAAGTGAATAATAATAATAATAATAATAATATAATAACATAATAATAATAATAATAATGAATAATAATAATAATTAATAAATAATAATAATCAATAATAATTAATTAATAATAATAATATATAATAATAAAAATAATAATAATTAATAATAACTTAATGATAATATACTAATAAACGAATAGTAGGATTTACAGGTTACTGGCTGTATGAAGTTCAGAACTTTGCCAACTGGTAGGGGTCGAGACTGCTGGGCGATTTGGTGCCGAAACAGCGGCTGGTGGCTGCTGCCGCTGCAACTTGTGCGACGCTGTTAAAGAACGATGAGATGAGAAACGGGCAAAAAACAACAAGTGTGCGGTTAATCTACCCGTTAAAAAAAAAAACAATAAAAAATAAATGTTTTCTTTTTTTTAGTATGTAACACGGCGTTTCAATGTTTGTGAAGGATTTTTCTTGGTCTGCCAGAAAGGAATCAACATCTGAAGAAGTGGCGGGAGTAGTGTGAAACTTGACCCGTTTCACACAATGCTAAAGCTGGTCATCAGATTAGGTTAGTAATGACCGCTTCTAGATAAGATGATGAGATTGCTGTGCAGTTTCTTCTTTTAATTCTTAACCTATTTTACAAAAAGCGTGTTGGAACCCTGTCCTTGTTGAATTTAATTCATTTTCTTAGCACTAACTGCCGTATTGGTATGTCAATGTGTGTAACTTTGTTTATTATTTTACCTTTGGTCACTAGAATCGGTTAGAAACGTGTCCAACGGTTTTTTTGCATAACAACAGGTGAAATCAGGCAGGCTCTGTAGGCGTGGCTATAGTTCTACGACACTACAACCCAGCGTTTTAAACACATAGGGCGTGTGTTCGGCCTACAGTTTAATCTTGTACGCGCTCAGCTCTGTAAGTTCAGCTCTGTCTCTGTTCTTTCCACATTCCAAGGCAGCTACTCATACTATTATATATATATATATACTATATATATACTATATACTCTTATATATATATATATATATACTACTATATTATATATATATATTATCTCTATATATCATATTACTATACTACTACTATAGGACCTTTTCGATTTTAAATGATTTTGAGGTGATTTTTTTTTTAGGTTTTGTTTTTTTTAATATTCATTGATATCATATGATACAAACAGCGATATTTCAGTGGTAGCGGACATGATTAAAAAATATTACTATATAGGACCAGTTACGTTTTTAGTTTGTTTTTGTTTTTTTTTCGGAATATCCGTAACTTTTATTTTTTTTTTGTTTTTTTTAACTAATAAAGAATACCCAAGCGGTAAACCGCCAAGGATGGTATGCAGCGGGGTCTCCTCGGCCTTCCGCATCAAGACCTGGTGACGACAGGCGTCAGACTATTTCCCCCCCTCCGGGAGCGTGCTCTCCGGAACCCCCGCCTATACTATACGCTATACTTATATATGAGTATACTATAATATAATTAATATATATAGGTACTAATAGTGGTACTACTGATAAAAATTATATAGTATATAGCTACAAATATATAATCTCTATATATATATTCACCAACGAATTTAATTGCACCAGCAAACTTCCTGCCATTCACAACTTTTCCTACTACACTCTGCTCATCCGTTCCCTTCTCACCCAACACATACCCTAAAATAATTAACTCAGACACTTGCTCCAGCTGCTCACCAGCTAACATAACTTCACGCCGAGGACTGTGCTCACCCACAACCATAACCTTACTCTTATCTCGTTTACTTTCAAAACCCTCCTTTTACATACCTTGCCACACACCCTACAATCCTCTCAAACTCTCTTCAGATTCGCCCACACAGAACCATGTCATCCGGCCACCTCTCTAGGGCACCTCCACTCAATTCTCCTTCTCCATCATCTAAAACCATTCCTGCCATCCCCACCCTCGCAATTCTTTCATAACCCATCCAGACTATTACAAATTGCAATAACCCAAGGAGACATAAACACAACCCTGGTCTCACACCGCTTAATCCTAAACCAATCAAAATTGACACCATTTATTCTTACACACGCTTTCACTATAAATACATACATTACTTTTGATTCCATTCAGAAGCCTACACCACCAACACCATATATCGACTATACCTGCTATTAAAGCTTTCACCTATTAACTTTTCATTACGCACCTGTTGTAAATCATAAAACCTAAGAGTATAATTTATTCTTCTTCTCCTCATTTCTCTCAATCAATTGTTTCAATGTTAAGATTTTGATCCACACATCCCTCTACCACTTCTAAAACGCACCTTGTTCTTCACCAATCATGTCTCCTTCAGTCACTCGACGACTCTTTCGACCAAAAATACCAGTATTATACCTTTTCTACAGCACTCAAAAGAAAACCAATTTCCTATAATTCCTACAGTTACCCTTTCCTCCCTTATATAAGGGAGCTATTACTGCTCTCCTCCCAATCCCTCGTTCGATACTATACCCTCCATAAACGCTTTATTCACACAACTTCCAAATCCAATCAATTCATTTCTTAATCAGTCCATTTCTCATTCACTTGTATTTCATGCATATACCTGCAGATTTACCATGCTTCAACTTTCTCCACTCTACATTACCTCCTCCTTACCAATAACCTCATCCCCAAAATACCTTTTCTTCTTGCACCATCAAAACCACAAACATCACATTCACTAACACCTCGTCATTACTGTTTAAATTTTGTTAATATTGGCAGATTTTCGAGTGTTCTTTCCACACTCCCCTCACGATCCATTTCATCAGTTACAAAAGCACCATCCCTATTCATTATTCTTAAGCAAGATTCCACCTCTATTCTCCTTTCTTAACTTTCGCGCTCTCCTTCCAGGAAGAGCTTCCTATTCCCTGTTAAGTCCCCATCTATCCTCCTTCCAAACTGTTCATTTACCTTTGTTACCTCCTACGTATGCAACCTTTTAGTTTCTTTTTTCCTCCTTATTATATCAAGCATCTTTCTTTTGAAACTTCATTGCTGGTTTAATTACATTCAACCACGCTTCTGTTTTTACCTTTTAACCGCTTTCATCACCTCTTCTTTCCACCATTCGCTGTGGAGATTGTTACTTCCTACTTTAGTGCACATTCCACACATCTCCTTTGCATACTAACAATTGCTTCCCTTCATTTGCCCCTCAGGACTTGTTCAGTTTCAACTCTGTTTCAACATTCAAATGATCTTTACTAGCCCGACGGCGCGTGCATACTTATCCTTAATGTCTTGTTCATTAACTTCCCACGCTTAATTTTACCACTCCCTTTCGTAGTCACTCCTTCCTTCTCCATCCAAGCCCCCACGCCAGTAACATAATTTTACATAGAACAATATAATGGATCGAAATCCACTCTCCATAAACCCCTCACTGGATTTAACATCCAAAACAATACTTCAATCAATTCTACCTTCTTCACCAACACGAATATCAAGCATACTTGTTCACTTCGATACCATCTCTACCTACACCACCTCTAGTATACTTATGGATACTTTTGGTTTAAGAAAGTATTACTTACACACATACTCTCTCTTCACAGAAATCTCAATCACCTTCCTTACCATTCTCATTTTCTCCGCCACCCCAAAACCACCTGTAATATATACATTCCCTTTTTTGATCACCTATCCAACCATGCAGGTCTCCCAACCCACTAGTCAATCCTGAAGACTCCTACTCACCCCATCCCGAGCATCATTCAGATTATCCAAAAAAAAATCGTAATCTCTTCAACGTTTCCCTCAGATGGACCATTACGTTCACACCACCACACATACTTTGACCTTTCAAACTTAAATTTAACCCATAGAATTCTTTGGGACTCACACACACAAAGTCTACCATAACTTTGTACCACAGGTCAGCTCATCAAAATTTGCAACTCCTTCTCCCCTCTCTCATTCCTTTCCCCCACCAGCACCACACATTTCACACCCACACCACTCATCTTCAACCGCTTCCTTTTCTCTTTGTTTCAGTCACAGCGAGCAAATCAATATTGCCCTTTTCCTAAATACATCCATCAACTCTCCTCTTCTCCTCCCAACATTTATTCCTCTGAGCATTCCATGCACCCATACGATCAACAGTTCGCCGAAAATTAAGAACGCCGTTATGGCGATCCGTCCATCTCCGAGGCATGGCACAGCATTCTAGCAAAGAGATAGGTGGCTAGTGGGCAGCCAAACACCCAACTACCACCGTCCCTTAGTCGACTGCTACGACACGCAGGACATACGATGTGTAGGCAATTCTTTCCTCCCCACACACAGGGATATGAGGAGTAGGGATGTCTGTAAAACGGTGTTATCTAGAAGAGGGTGTGTACTTTAAATTCATGTGTATATGATATGTGGATAAAATGGTGGTTAGTAATATGTTGCCTGGAGGATGAGGTGTGTGTAAAGAATATGAACGGCAAAAGAGAAAGACGCAACATTAAAAATGGGAGGTAATTTCATCGTTCGAGTATGCGTGTACTCTCCCCTCTATATATATATATATATATACACTATATATACATTACTATTAGTAATATATATATATACTATACTATAGAAATTATCATTATATATTAATATTATATATTATACTACCTATATATATATAGTATTATAATACTATATTAAAATATATATATATATATTTAATAGTATATATATATATATACTACTACTACTATATAATATATATATATACATACTATATATATATTATATATATATTATTATATATATACTCTATATATATATAACGTAGTACATATATATATAATATTATTAGAAATTATTTAATTATATTATATTACATTACATTACATTACATTACATTACATTACATTATATTAATTATATATATTTTATTATTATATATTTTTTTTTTTTTGTGGTTTGAAATGCTCCAAAACCCACAAACCAAAATTTTCGTTTCCACGAAAGCTTAATAGCACTTAAACCTAAATTTAGTTTTATTTTAAAAAATAATTATATTAAATTTAACCAATAGAATTCTAGGACTCACACACACAAAGTCTACCATAGCTTCGTACACAGGTCACTCATCAAAATTGCAACCTCCTCTCTCTCCCTCTCTTCATATTCACACCACACACCACACATTTCACACCACCCTCAACTTAATCTCTCCACCGTTTCCTTCTTTCAGTCTTTGTTTCCAGTCACAGCGAGCAAATTCAAATTTGGCCTTTTCACTATAATACATCCATCACCTCTCTCCTCTTCTCCTAAACATTTATTCCTCTGACATTCCATGTACCCATACGATTCATACAATTTCGCCGAAAATTAGAAGGCCGTTTATGGCGATCACGGCCATCTCCGAGGCATAGCATCAGCATCCTAGCAAGAGGATAAGTGGTAGTCGCGGGCAGCCACCCAACTACCCCTCCCTAGTCGACTCTCACGGACAAGGCAGCGGACATCCACGATTGTGGGCACATTCTTTCTCCCCAGCGGAATATGAGTAGTAGGGATGTCGGTAAGGTGTTATCTAGAAGTGGGGGCGTGTGTTACCTTTAATCATGTGGTATATGATTATGTGGATAAATGGGGTTAGTAACTAATGATGAGTGTGTAACGAATATGAACGCAAAAGAGAAAGACTGCCCATGAAAACTCTCTCGCCTTTGATACTCGTTCATTTCTCTTATATACTATATAATATATTATATATATTATACTATATTATATATATATATACTACTATATATATACTCTAATTACTGAGTGAGTGGTAGTGAGTGCTTATTCCTCCTATATATATACTATATATATACTATTATATAGTTATATATAGTATATATAATCTAATATATATATATTTATATACTATAATATTACTAACATATATATATACTATATATACTATAGTATATATACGTATATAACGTATATATATATATATAGTGTGAGTAAAAAAATTATATAATCATATATTTATATATATATATATATATATAATAGATATATAGTTTATATATTGCTCTATATATCATTAGATATAATAGTATATATATGAATTATCTTGTTATACTGTATCGTATATTCTCAATTATATATTTATATATATATATATATATATCTTATAGTATATATATATTTATATCAATATATATACTATATATATCTCAGCTATATATATATATATATATTATATATATATACTACTACTAATACTAGTAGTATATATATATCTATACTATATATATATACTATATATATATACTATATATATATATATCTATATATACTAATATATATATTACTCTATATATATAATATATATATATTTATATATACAGTACTGGGTATATTATATTATATCATATATATATATTATTATATATACTTATATATATATATACTCTCCTCATATACTATATAGTATATAATAATATATATATATATATAGTATATATACATATATATATATACTATACCTAATATAATATATCTATATATGAATATATATATATATATATATAGTTGTATAAATATGGCCTATAATCACTTCACATCAGATATTTATATAAATATATGTCAGATTATATGTAGATAATTTTTTTTTTAAATTTATAATGCATATGTATTAGTGTTCACCCATTGATAGCAGTAAGATAACAACTAATATCTCTCTCTCTAATATATCCTATAGATATATATATATATATATAGTATATATATATAATAATATATATAATATATATATATTACTATATATACTATATAATATCTATATACTATATATATATATATAATTATATATTTATATATATATATATATATATTATAATATATAATATAATATATATATATATATATCTACCTATATTTATATATTATAACTATATATATATATATATAGTATTATATACCTATATACCAATATATATAAGTGTGTATATATAGATATATATATATATACTACTTATAGTATATATATACGTGTATATTAATATATACAATATGTATAATATATAGTGAGTGTATATAAATAGCTATATATATACTCTTAGAGTACATTTTAAAACTAGTTAAATATATATATATATATTAATATAGCGGGATATATATATATATATATACATAGTGAGAGAGAGATATCATTATACTCTCTATATATATATATATATATATAATATATATATATATATACTATACGTCACTCATATATATATATATAATATACTATATATATAAATATATTATAATATTATAATATATCTATATAAAATATATAATATATATATATATAGGTAGTATATATATATACATATAATATATATATATATATATATACTCGGTATATTATATATATTATATCTATATATCATATATACCTATATACTATATATATATATAACTAGTATATATAGTGTATATAATATAATTATATATATATATAATATTAAGTATATATTATACTATATATATAATCATATATATATATTATAGCTACTAAATATATACGTATATTATATATATATATATTATCATAGTTTGTGTATAATATAATATATATATACTATATATAGTGAGATATAATATTATATACTATATTAGTTCATAAATACTGTAACTATAGTACTATATATATATATATATACTAACTATACATATATGTATACTATAGTATCCTACTTATATAATACTATATATATAGTATATAGTACATATATACTAATATACTATATATATATATTTTATATATTATATATAATATAGCTATATATATATAACCACTTATATAATCTATGTAATAACGTATATATTATACTCTATAATATATATTATATATATATATATATGATATATATATATATATATATATATAAGATCTCATATATATAATCACTATATATACTAATAAGGAGTGTATTACAGTAACTGACTCTGATATTACTATATATATATATATATATACTATATATATATTATATAGTATAGTATATATATAGTATATATATTACTATGACTATATATATATATAGTCAGTATTATATATATATATATATATATATATATATATTATTATATATATATATATATATATATACTATACTAATAGTATATTACATATATATATATATATTATAATATATATACGTATATACATATATATAATATTATACTATATATATAATTTATATATATCTCTATATATATACTCTCATATATATATATATATTACTACTATATATATATACTATATAATACTATATAGATTATATATTGTAATACTTTATAATATTACAAAATATAGCATACTAGAATATGTACATATATAACGAGTAAATTACATGCATAAGAATTGTCAGTGTACATTATATTATATTATATATCTTTTTTTTGTGTTCTGAATGCTCCACACCACAACCAAAATTTTCGTTTTCACGCAAGCTTAATAGCCTCACTTAAACACCCAAAATTTTAGTTTATTTTAAAAATAATTATATTTGAGAAATTAAATTCTAATTATTTTATAATTATAAACAAAAGGTTTTTAAATGGTTTATTAAGTATAAACATACATCTGAGATTTTTATTTTTTTATAATTATTTATAATTGTGGGGTAACAATAGTGATATATAACTATACTAGTATATATATATTATACTATATATATATATACTATATTATATCATATTATATAATATAGTATATATATCATATATGTATAATATATATATATATTTATTAGAATAATGATATATATATACACTCTCTACACATATTATTATATATTATAACATATAATAACTCTATAGTACTATCCTTATAGTATATACCCTATATATATACTACTAATATTATATATATAAAAAAGATACATATACACATACGTACTATAAATATGATGTATGCATACTATATATACACACTTAATACCAAAATCTATATGTATATCATACTAAGATCAGTTTTATCATCCGCCAAATAAGTTTATATTGTCAAAAGAAGCAAGCTGTATAAAAAGCACACAGCTAGTTTACTTTGACTTCAAGGCAATATGAAAACGAAAACCATTAAAACTATTTAAAAAAGTGTAGTCTATAAGTACCAGTTTTAGTAATTAAATATGTGTGCCTTCAGTTTTTCAAACTAATAAACCTTTAAAAACGTCTTCTGGCAAACACATCATAATGATTCAGTTTTATATGTTTTTAAAGATTTAGCGGTTGGGCTCCCTGCACCGCCCTGCCTACCCCCATGGGCGTACAGGGCAGACACTTGTTAGAACACCGTCCTGTAATTTTTCTCCCAATACAATGCATCATAAGCCTACCATTGCTTTGCTTTACAACACTCGTCGTCACAAACACATATCATTTACGTTGTTGCAAAATATCATTATTGTTACTCTTATTCAACCCTCTGAGACCACAAGCATTACGCACGCACAACATACACAACATTAGGAATACCTCTCTCTCTGTTTAAACAACATCACCGTGGTTTACCGTACATCATCCGTTAATTTGCAAACGAACGTTCATACATTCATAGCTTATTTAACATAAAATTGTTTCTTATCGTTTTGCTCATCAGCCCTGCCGACGTGTCGCAACAGAGGTTTTGGATCACCCTTTATAAATAGTAATATATATGATATATCATATATATATAAGTATATATATATATATATATATATATATATATTGTATATATTACTAGTGATTAACAATATATATATATATAGCTATATACTATACATATATAATATATATATATATATATTATATATATTAGTATATACAACTATATATATATATCTATATATATATACTATAACTATATATATTATACATATTATATATAATATATATACAAATACTATATTTATAATATATATTATATATATATATATTATTATATATATTTATACTAATCTTGAGTATATATATATATTAAACTATATATATTATATATACCTATTTATTTATATATATAATACATATATAACTATATACTTATTATATATATATATATAATCATCATATATATATTAATTACTCTATATATATTATACATATATATATACTATACTATATATATTACATATAAAGTGAAAATTGAAAGGCGTGTATGACAGGTCATGTAAGACCATTTACAATGCTATGTCGTAGTGTTGATGAACCCGTATGTCGAGGCCAAAATTCGCAAAACCTTACCGTGTACATCTCTTTACGATCATTTGTGCCCCTCTGTATAAACCCGCCCTTGTAAATAGGCGGCCATAATATTGTGAACAGTTAACTCTCTCTAGGGGAGGAATGCCAAATAGTCCAATGTAAGTGCTTGGGTCCGCCAGGAACCAAAAGCCAAGCTGAGAGATTGCTGTTCATTCGAACATCCCAAGTTGAAAAACTCACGGTTTATTAGTGACGCGGGATTATATATGAATCAATTGCTGTAATTAACACTTGCACTTGAAGTTTAATTATATGCCGATCTATTGTCCCTATTGTCACAAAACCATTTGCCAATTCATTTGTGATATCAAATTTGTCAATTTATTCATATTTTCAATCTTAATAGAACTATAAAGTGGACAGACCTATCATTCACACACGATCAATATTGATTTAATATTATTAACTACAAAGGCTTGAGCGGAGTCTCAGTCTAATACGTTAAATGTTCTAAATATTATTTACTTGTAAATTAATAACCCGCCCTGATATGGAGTCAAAAAACTCTTTAAAAAATAACTGTTATTTCAAAAATTTCCCATTCAGTGTGTGTGCCTGTGACAACTTACAAAAAAACGGTCTGCATAAGCAAGTGTCGATCTGTGTCTAAAAATTTAAACAGTGGTATAAAAAAACTTGTGTTAAACTCAATTTGTGTAACGTGAAAAATTAACTCTGTAATTTGAAAAAGTTGATACGTTTTAACTATAATAAGTGAAAAAAAGTAGTTACATAGACAAACCAAAAATACTATAAGAGTCCAAACGTTTACGAAGAACCCAACAACCTTTCGAAATTAGGTTTAAAAAGCACGCTGCTAAATAATTTCAACACAAAGTCCCTTGTTCGAGTCTAAACACTCATGCGTCGCTAAGCAAGACAACACGTTCTCAACGGACAAATTCATAGTCGTTCAAAGACTTTCCCACTATATGCGAGAGGCGAATAGACTCTCCCTGCCTCCTTCCCCACCGCAGAGAGACCCTCTTTCCACTTCTTCCTCAGAGCCAAAGCCTCTTACGTCGCCTCGGTCTTCAAACTCGCGCTCAGCAACAAGAAGAAGAAGATGTCGTCTTAGAGAATGCAAGTCTCCCTTAAAATCTTATATTCATTTAACCTCAAGTCAATTCCCTCCTTTCGATCCATTCGGAGTGATCAGCTGGTTGAGTGCAATAAATGCAATCTTCAAACTAAATCATATTTACGATACCCATGAACTAGTCTGCCTGTTAGCTTCAATTCTACCAAACACTCTGGTTTCGAAAATCCACTTTCCATTGAAAGAGAATGCTTATCAGTTACTCTTGGACGAAATTGAAGAAACCTATTTACCCGCACTGAGGCAAAGAATTAGAAATGTATTTAAGAAGGGAATGCAACGAGATGAACTTCCAAGTGAATACCTAAACCGAGTGATTGGCGTGTTAGGTCATCTCAAAATTACGGTATTGCAAATATAAATGATTCTATAGTGTCTGTCAATCCAACGCATGATGGATATATTATTTTTTATGATATCATGTAATAATTCTCAATATTTCAAACCATAAGACAGTGGAAGATGGAGAAAGCAAGGCAACCGACAATCTCATACCGTAGCGTTTAAGAATTTCAGAAACTGACATGAGCGCTTTTACGCGCCAATAAAATAAGTCTGAACGACCGTCGCGGATGGGAATTGGAGTTGCCGCGTTTTCAATATCTGAATCTATCTAAAAATGTTGATCACATTTAAAATACTGAAAATCACAATAAGAATAGCTAGTAATTAAAAAGAATTTCTTTACCATTTGATTAAGATGATCTTGATAAAATTTACATATTTTTCCGTTGAGTAAATTTGTGTTTGATAGGATAAATTATGCATCTATTTAATGACATTAAAAATTGTAAGATCAAACCAGAAATCCCAAGGGAACAGTGTTTGACGATTATGAAATTAAATTGGAGTGTGTAATTATCTGTTAAGCGTTAAGAAACTTTGAACTGAGAAAAATAAAAATTTTTGATAGAGATTAGTAAACAAAAAGGTGTAAAATTCTTTAATGTTTAAATTTAAAATATTTGTCGCATGCTAAATGTTATTAATTTCCTTTCGTCTCAAAACTTTCTACTACCGTAGCCTCCTCCTTTTATAATAAAAATAAAAATAAAAAGATACAATAACTGTGAAACTGCGAAATACCAACAAAGAGAAATGAAAAAAAAGATGAGAAAATCTCTCTCAAATAAACTTCCCCAAGACCAGCTGGTCAAGAAAAACAAACATTCAAAATCCTATTCTGTCGTCATGGTAACTGACTTTAACACTCAGAACAGCAGGTATAATGGCTGCCCTTAAAAAAAAAAAGGTGAAAACCAAAGACCAAATAAACAGACGAATACAGATAATGGGCCTTATAAAGTAGTGAAAATAATAAATGACAAAGCCCATCTGATAAAGGGAGATAAGGTAGTAAAAGAGAACCTTCGGAATGTGAAAATCTATTATAATCTAACTAAATCTCCCCCTGAAAATAAGAACTGAAAATGATAAAGGAAAATGAAAAAGAAGAGAGTGAGAAATTGGAAAGAATGTCTCTTGAGAAAAAGAGGAAGAGACGGTAATATGCTAATAATGCGAGGACAAATTATAAATTTGTAAATTGTGTATTATTAAATCATACATTGTAGTTCTTTACCCTCTTCCAAGTAGTGTTCTTATCTATTCTTACTTCCTCTTTCCTTTAAAATTGTTTGTTAAATGTCAGAAGGTTGGGTGAAGGGAGATATGAATAAAATCGATAATCCTCCGCTTCCCGAAGGATTATAGAGTTATTCATTCCTCCTGCAGTCCAGGGTATACCAATTATGCAATAATATCGTAGAAGGTCATCAGGAACAATAGCTTGTAAGGCATCTGCATGTATGCCACAAAGACCCAGTGCACATGTGTAAGGGGTGGACTTACATTACCCCATGCGTGAACATAAATTCGTTGGTAAAACCATTTGAAATAATAGTTCTGTTACTAAGAGGGCTCTTGTATAAAAACTGTTAAAGACTCCCCACACCCCCAAATGGGAGGTGCCAAATTTGAATTGTAATGACTAAAGGACCCGAAAAGGGGCAAAAGTCAAACTGAAGCGGGACTTGTAAACTTACCTCGCTGAAGAGAGGTCACATCCCTTCCGTTTTATCACCATCATTGTAAATAGAATACAAGACTAATATTTAACGATAATAATTATTTATAAATCTTCATTTATATTGAAGAAACAATAAAGACCCTAAGAGCAATGATATTATATAATTGGTGGATTGTTGCAGGACTTCCCGTACTGAGAAGTCGAGGCTTAGATTAAGGAGCGGCAGGTCATTATATAATACGTGCTATAATTACCATGTATTGAAGTTAATTATATGCCGATATTGTCCCTATTGTCACAAAAATCGAGTTTACCAAGATTTATCATTTTTGAATTGTCAATTATCATTTTTAAACTATAAAGTGACAGATCTATCATTCACACACATCAATATTGATTTATTATTCTTAATTAAAAGACTTTGAGTATCTCAGTCTATAACTTTTGTTGATCCCGGAGTGACAAATTAATTAACTGTAATTAATAACCTTCTAATTTGGAGTCTGAAATCTTAAAAACTAACTGTGTATTCAAAAATTCCCATTAGTTTGTGTGAAACTACAGTAACTGTGCTAAATCAAATTGTGAACTGCATCTAAAAATTTAAAATGTGTATAAAAGCTTGTGTTAAAATAAATTTATGTAACGTGAAATAAATAATTATGTAATTTAAAAAAGTGAAAAGTTTCAACTATCAAAAGAGTGAAAAAAAGCCGTTACATAAAACAAACAGACAAACGAAAATACCCAAAGCGTCCAAACGTTCTCAAGGAACCCAACAACCTTTTGAAATTGGGTTTCAAATAGACGCATAAAGTTTCCAAACAATGTCCCTTTGTTCGATCTAAAATCATGGTCGCAACAAAGAAACTCTCTCAAAGGACAAAATCAAGTCGTTCAAAGACTTCTCCCACTACAGGGAGAGGGAGTAGAAAGTCAACTCCCCCAGAACCTGCTCTTTCCCCACGGGAGAGAGACCCTCATTCCCCTTCTTCCTCAGAGCCAGAGCATTTCTTGAGTCGCGTAGTCTTAAACTCGCGCTCAGCAAACAACACTAGAACAAGTCGTTTTAGAGAATACGGTCTCCCTGTAAAATTTTATATCACTTAACTTCAAGTCAACTACCTCCTTCGATCCGCTTCGGTGATAGCTGGTTGAAGTGCGCAATCAATAGCAATCTTCAAAACTAGATCAATACTGTTACTTGTTAATTGTTTCTTTTGACGCGAAATTAACGAGATCCGCTCTTCTGATATATAGCAACTCAAATATACACTATCTAATACATTTTTAGAGTACTTGAAGTACAAAGGGAAGCCGCTTTCGGTTAGAACATTTGGGAGAAGTAGAATATTTCATATGTTATAACTTACTTGTGACGTCAACATTGATAGAAACCTATTTACCCGCACTGAGTGAAATAAAATTTAAGAAAATTATATGTTATAAAGTACGGAATATTATAAATATTACTATATTTGTGAATAATATATACGTGCCTCATAATCGACATTTAAATACCTTATTATTGTTTTGCATTCACAATTATTACATAATATTTGCGATTGATATAGTGCTAAATATAAGTAATGCATGTATGATAGGAAGAGCCTCCTTTTCTGTTGCTGTGTAATTTCGCTCAGCTTTATTTAATAATTACATCTAAGAATTATGCGGGGTCCGTAAATTATTTTTTGCGTCCCAAAAAGTGATTACTAGTCTTGATTGTGACTAATTGTAGAAGAGAAATAGAGTAGGTATATATATATTAGATTAGATATAGACTATATATATATATGGAAGGCAATACATTACCATTCCTATCCCTTGATCTCAAGACTGATAACATCTTGATTTTATCACGAAATTATCCTCTCCGTCTTCAAATCCCGAAACTCATAGTTTTTAATTCACAGTTCTTCAGCGGAATGACGAAAAATAAACTCTTCGGAAGACCCAAAAAACAAGATTTCTTCCGTGTAAGGTTCAAAGGCCAACAGATCTTTCTGTTCCTCTACCCTACACTCCTCTGACATTTTGTAAAGTTTGAAGTAGTGCAGCATCCATAGCTTTGCTTCGACTTCTCTCTCCTCCTCTTGGTAATGACTCTGATGTAAAAGCTGCTGTCATTAACTTCTGCTAGAGGACATGAGAACGTTTGGCCTACCAGAACCGTTCCGAGCTGAATCCTCCACTACTCTTGGAAACTTTGGAATAAAAGGTTAGAGTCTGAGCGAGCAGTACTGCTGATGCTCAAAGAGCGTAAGAAAGAGAGGACAGGAGAGGAAGTGCGTAAAAGTGATATTCCGTCCCATGATCCTCAAGCTGTAACACCATGAGAGCGAGACGAGTGGAGGATTTCATTTTCCTCACTGGCATCAGCTTCAGCAATACTCCTGTGCGAGTGGGAAGAAGAGAAAGGAAGGTGCAGTGTAGACATAGCCAAAACATGGATAGGAGTAGGCAAAAAATATTCAGAGTCAGGTCTTCCACAATCGCAAGAGATCCATAAATACTCAGATATACATACTCCGTTGAATGACATTTTACTTAAGTTAAGTTACGACCTCTTTCTCTATAAACAAAAAGTAAGACTAGTGTAGAATATAAAACATTCTTTCCTTTATAATTCATCCTCTAATACTTGTTAAGTATGATCCTTGATTGCCAGCCTCGAGTCAATTCATTGTTAAGGACACTATATGGTTCTGTTAATGGATCCATAAATATTTCTTGTTGTGACTTAGTGTAAATTCACAATATTCTGTGGGATAGCCCTTCTTATTCTTAAGATTAAGATTGTGCAAAGGATCCAATATCCCGTAAGTCCACGAGGACTCTTAGTGTTCTGATACAGTAAGCTATCATTTGTACATTTCAAAATTACTGTAGCCTACGTTTAATTATCTGTGAATTATATCCTTTCGTGTGTAGATACCTTTATCTCAATGTACATAATCTCTAATAAATATCATGATTAATATTGTCATTATTGGCTAATCCATATATTAGTAGGATAATATAGCACAACATTCTTATCTAAATATAAATCTTTCGAGTGAGTGGTGTATTCAGATTCTCTAAAAAGATTCGCATGCTATGTATTTATCATAATTTCTTTCCGTCTCTCAACTCTTTTTATACTTTTCTTATATTGTTTTCAATTTTGTATACATACTCTTTATCTGTCTCTCTATCATTATAAATATTAAAAACATAACATGAATAAAAGTCTCTAACCACCTTAATTCTGCACAAATCCAAAAGTAGGAAAGACGAAATAACTCCATTAGAGCAACCCAAGAGAGAGTAGGAAATAAATGAATTTTGGCTCGAGTGCTTGAGTAAGCTCCCCTCCTCTGAAGTAAACAAACTATCTACTCCGCTTCCTGCGTAGCATGATTATTTTGTTTATGAAGATAAAAAAAAAAGGTCGAGTTGTTTATTATACTTACTTACGCTCTCTCAGAGTAGTACATTGCTTCTGGTCAGGACCTACGTCATAACTCTTATACATAACTGAATTCTCAGACATCATGATTACGAAATGAATACTCTAGTTATAAGTTGTGATTAAGAACACTCTCACATAAACAAAATTCATATGCGTGTGCGTATAAATAATTAAGATACGTGACGCTCTTAAACTACTTCTCGTGATCTTTCTTAGAAGAATCACAATTGCGATATTATATATCACAGTTCGCGATAATGCCAATGGCGACGTAGGATATATAGTAAACTTCTTCTTCTATCACTCACCACGTTTGCCCAGGCTACTGTGCAACTCGAAAGAAGCGTGAGATGTTACAGGATTAGACATTAATATTCCTATATTGTTATTATTCTATTTGAAGTTAAAAATAGTATAGTGCCGAAATTGCTACTCTATTGTAATGCGTATCCCGGAACTGCATCTATATTGAGTGCCTCCAATCGGAAGACATACAAATAAGAATACGAGACTGTAGTGTCGATTTATCGTGCTTACTACTTATATTCCTACCTGTTTGTATAACCGAATATGTACAAGGAAATATCTCTATTAATGCGCAATTACCAGCCTAAAAGATAATTGCCGACTAGACACAATATCTGAGAAAAAAATATCTCCTGATAATAATCATTCGGTTTCAAACTTAATTGTGCAGGCCCGAGGACTTAACTGCAATGCTCATCTTACAAGTACTGCCACTGGGAACAGCCTGAGATTCGCGCCTCCGATTATTATCTATTTTTCCAGCTATTTTCCCTTTGATTTGTGCTACATTTTCTGAGTAATACTCTAGCTCAAGTGTCTTTATAAAAATATATTCGTGTTCTGCAATCATGCTGCTTTAATTTCTGGACATAGCAATCTTAATGTATTATTAACTTTTCTAATCTTCTATTCAATTTTATGTTTATAACATTTGTCCTGTCTCTGGTCTATAATTGGTCAGGAAGGGCTAGGGTTGTGGGCCCTTAATATATATTGATAGTGATAATATATTCAAGTATAGAGCTTCATACTAAACTTATTATGAGCATTCTCCATAAATTTCTACTCTTAAGTACTTCACTAAAGTACACCAATAATTATGCAATAGAAAGATAATGTTATTAGATATCAATTATAATATATACTACATAGCAATGTACGCATCTATAGCATGTGTGGCTGTAGAATTTATACTGTACACTGTGTATATTGATATAGGGAAGCGTAAACATATTAATAACTTCCTATAGTGCGTATACCCTATGTGTTAAATACAGTTAAACCATTTCAACTTGTTATACAAACTGAAGCTCATTGTAATAATAAATAAGTGTAACTGTTAGAGTGAAGGATACCCCATACACCCCCCTTTAGGTAGGTATAGCTGTGCTAAGATATATTGAAGTGATAAGGCGTGAATATGAAACTCGCATAACTTGTGAAGTGCATAGACGCTCGAGCCACTAGAGGTCTCAGTTTCTGTTTCGTTGCAGTGAATGTTATTAGCTTTGGTGATTATTTGTATTTCATAGTGGCAATAATCTTGTACACCGACATGAAGGCATTTCTTCTATTCCTTCCTTTATCTAATCCGATGATGTTTATTAATAGAATTTGAACAAAAGGAATCGTCGTGAATCGAACAATGATTTAAGACCGATTGAATTCCTCTCGCCTTTTATTTCAACTCGGTAATGTAAGTGGCTTGGGTCCACAAGAAACGAAAGCCAAGCTGAAACGAGATTGTTTTGCAGACTTCCGTGCTGAGAAGTCAGGGTTAGATTAGTGACGGGGTCATTTATATTATGATTATTTGCGCTGTAATTAACGTGTATTTGAAGTTAATTTATATGCCGTTCTATTGTCCCATATTGTCACGAAATAGTGTGATTGTTTACCTAGAAGTTTATTGATTTGTGTTCAGATTGTTCTCAGATTATGTAGTTTTTATTGCCTTAAATAACACCGCATATAGTAAGCAGATGTAGAACTTATTACAAATTGCGACTATTCACACACACATATATAAATTATTCGAATGGAAAGAGCTTCTTTCACCAACTCAATTTTTTAAAATAAGAACTATTACGAGATACTTCTTGATACAATTTTAAAAACAATGTCCTAGCAATAGCTTCGTCTAAAATTCAGACCTATAATTAATTTCAATAATTAGCTTAAATGTGACTGCTATCGTTAGTAATTAAGACTGAATTTTATAACTATATATACTTCCCTGATTATTTATTGGTATGTCGTTAATAGACTTTTGTAAAAGGGTGATTTTTGCATTATTAGGTTCTATATTATATAGATCCTATACAGAACGTAATAATTGAACAAAAAATTTCAATAACTCCACCCACGAAAACCACTCCATATTACTCCCAATTATATATTTTACCTATTTCATTCTTCTCCTACTTCAGTTTGTTAATAAATTATACTTCCTTTCACTTCAAAACAATTCTTATTTACTAAAGCTTCGATATTCAGCTATTTATTGCTTTAGCTTCTCCAATACTGATTGCCTTATTCAAACACACATACGGGCATCTCAATATAATAAAAACATTGTTTAACCAAAATTTCGAGATCTAACCATCCATATGCGCTTTTGAGCTCAATGCGTATTCTGCAGGAACCATAACTCTCATAATCTGTATTACACGCATTAGATTAGTCCTAAGTTTATATTTTCATTGTTGGATACGCATAAATTATCAGATCAACTCTAAACTGTATATCTCTTTAAAGACAACCCGGCCATACTCTCATTCTTCTTTTTATCAATTCTTCTCACACCTAACGCGCTTCGTAGATTGCCGAGAAAGTGACCCCTGTTCGGAGACATAACTTGAGTTCCTGCGAGATGCTGATCAGTGCTATGCATGGGGCAACTATACGTCGTACATTTTCACACCTCACCTAGGTTTAACTATTATACTATCTTTTATAACATTAAAACCAAAAAGTAATAATATGTCCCGTGTGACTAGGATAATTCTAAGTCCTCCATTCAACATAGAACCACTTACATAAAAATAATCCTTGTGATACAATTCACTATAATTTATATGTTATAATGCCATTCCTACGGCACCTGCCTATACATCACTTTAACTACAGCTCACTACAAGGTGTCAAGCTCATCAAATAATTCTCTTATTATTTCAATTCTTACAAACATTATACCTTTACTTTATGATAATTCTATATATTAACTACTTATATTGAAATATCACCTCTGTCTTCAAAGGATATGTGTCTATAATTCCTAGATATCATTTTTCTTTTAACCTACTGCTTGGACTACTCATCAGAATTCCGAGCATCACCTTCATGTCTTATCTCTAACATTCTATCTTATCAACCACTCTCTTCATTAAATTCGCTGTTTTTTTATTAGAACCACTCTAGTCGCCAAGTTCGTCAAACTTTATGAATTCCTTACTAGATCCTTCTGTAGCACGCCTAATGAAAAATAAAGTAACCGAACAGCATAAATTCAGATGATAATGTAAAATGACCTAGATAAAGCGCCATTAGGGGCAACCTCTACTGTCTTCCGATTCATTCACGCGTCTAACACCCTTCCCCGCCTCTCTTCATGAAGATTCTTTACATCAACTACCCATCCATGTGTAGAATAATACAATTACCCATATGGCAGATCCCAGCAATCCCTGTCACACTAATTCTCATATATAGTATTAATATTAAACCATTACATCTCTACATTGTTTATTTAAACAATCTTTCATACTATTCAACATATTATACTAATCACATACATACATTAACATATCATAACATACATTATGTACCGAATCATATATGATAATAATATATATATATATATATCATATCAATAATACATATATATAGCTAATATCATTAATAATACTAAGTACATATACATTATAACAATACATACTATTAACATAGATATATGTATCATACATACATTACAGTAATTAAATCAGCTGGAAAAACCCTGAACAGTGAGTGACGATATTACCTAATATAGTTCGACTAATATGTCTGTATCAGCATAATTAGTATGAGAGCTCTATATAGTTAGGTTTGAGAAGCGACACTCTAGATAAAATACTTAAAAGATGAGCTTATAGAGTACGTAGAGAGTATAGTGGTAATATTTCTTTTTATTTATATGGTCAATGTTGTATTGCTTAAAAATAATTGCTGTTCGGATACATGATATTGCGTATTATAGCCAATCAGAGTCTGTTGGTATACAGTGGATGAGGATGAATAAAGCAGAAGAATAATATTATTATATTAATATATATATATATATAGTATATATATATATGATATATATATATATATTTAATATATAATATATATATATATTAATGATATAATATAATTATTATTATATATATATTATATATATATATATATTAATATATAAAAGTATAGGAGAGCATATTGGAATCCTGGAAATCTTGGAATCCTGGAAGGATTATTCCAGGAACCTGGTAACTGGAATTACCTAGGTATAGTAGAATTCCAGAGAATCTGAGAAGCTGGAGGTATATATGAATCCTTGGAAACTGTATAAAACTGATGGAAAATAATAAATAAATATATTTAAAATTATATAAAATCTAATAACAAAGAATATATAAATAATAAAATAATATGAGAAATTAATATATTTAAAATAATTATGTAATTATATATACTTATTTTATAATATATTATTATGATTAAATTAAAATATATCATATAATTATATATATATAATTATTATTATATTTAATTATTAATTATAATTATATTATATATTTATAATTTTTGATTATATTATTATAATTTAGATTAATATTATTATTCATATATAATTATATTATTATATATAACAGATCTAATAAGTCTAGGAAATAAATGTATGGAAATAATTTTTATTATAAATATTTCGCTTTAGCGAAAAGAAGATTACACAAAAGCTTAAGCAACACTAATTAGCTCGTTTATAATAAAACAATCTTGACATTTAGTGCTACTATTCTCAAAATTTAAACAAGTCTTATATATAGTTATTATTATAATATATATATTATATTAATTAACTATTAACTATTCTAATGAGCTTGAAAAATACGTAATGCTTAGAGAATCCGTTATTCAATTGAGTAAATGAATAGAATTAAACGTACAACCCTCACCTCACGCTACCACCCATCACCCGCACCCCCTGGACCATTTTATATATATTATATATATATATATAATATATGATAATATATATATATATTATATATATATTATATATATATAGATATATATATATATATATAGATTAATTATTAATATTTTTATAGGATGAAAGGTGGCTGACTACTAGGAACGAAAATCATAACTTAAAAAAAATGTTGTGTTTATTATATTTCTGTTTGATTCTGACAGTAGATTATAATAATTTTAATTAGAGTATTAAAGATGTGTAATTTTCTCAATATGAAATATTTTAAGTATAATAGATTTATATCAGAAAAATAACTTAAATAAGATAAATTGATACATATTAACTATATTTTTAGTGTCTTACACCGCATATGTCTAGTATAATATAATAAAATTGTATAAGTAAGCTTATATATAGGCTCGATGTTAGCTTTAGTAGCTATTTATATTATCAGTTTATATATATGAATAAGTATATAACTCGATAAAGTTTGTTAGAATACACCTTGAACTCAATAATAGAATAATATTATAGAAAATTGATAATATTTTTATATATTAATATTTTATGTTTTGATCCGTAGGTTAGAGTACCATTCGGTATACCCCCTTCACCTCTACGATTATAATCCCCTCACGTCCTCCCCGCAGAGCAGGTATACTATATATATAGGTGCTCAATTTTTTTTAATTACTTTCCTAAAGGGGAGTGTTTTTTAAATAATACCCATTTCAAAAAATTGCCCATATAAAAAAATACCTTTATAAAAAATTAAATTTTGCTAACATGAATTAATTTAAGACTAAAGAATAAGGGATATAAAAAGTAATTATAAATGCTAAGTAATAATTTTTTTACTTTATAAATGAATAATTAAAAATATTTTATTAAATTCTTATAAATAAATTTAAGCTAAATGTTTAATCAGACCCTTTAAGAGATATGAAAAATTGTTTAATTTGACATTTTTCACCACCAACTCTAACGGAAGCGACAGCCCAAAATCAGAGTGGATGGTTGTTTCTACGCTCTCAGATACGTAAAACTTGCCACCTAACGCAAATTACTGCAGAACGGATCAGTACTCATACGGCATAGGCTTTGAAGTGCTGCGGGAGATACATTAAATTACGCTCAAAGGAAACTACAGAATAGATGTGGATAGAGATTTCCACAGAACAGAAGTGGCTGGAATATAAAGGATAAGCACCTCGCTAAGCGATAAATAAATGCATGGAGATTATGTCTCAAAATATCACTCTAATATAAACTACTAATTGCGACAGACACAGCATACACCTATTGATGCTATCGAGAGTACTGGTTAGTACAGTAAAGGTTAGGAAGGTTACTGCACGTACACACGTAAGTTGCAGCTCAATTCCGGCTACCTCGAGCTACACCGTCGTGCCTGCGCGCACTACAATCATATGTAAAGTAGAATTACTATAGGCACATATGTAGATTCAGCAAGCACCAGCGACCCGATACTCGCCGCCGCCACAGTGAACTGGAGACCATTCCATGACGAGCAAGACAGATGAACTTCTTCAGTGACGCCTAAGATGTGGACGCTCCCGTATAGATAAAAACAGACTCGCGTGTCCGAGAAGACAATAGTGAAGAGCGGCAGAGAGCGCGCGACCGCAAGAGGGAGTAAGTACGGGAGAGATACTCCGAGAAAGGAACGGGAGAGGGAGAAGCGGGAGGGAATGCGGACCTTTGTATAGGCTGAGCAGCACGTTGAGAAGAGGAAAAAAAGTCGCGCATATATTAGTATTGTGAATGATAAGATAAGAAAAGAAAATACTAATTATCGTTTATTGTAAAGCTAAACGGTGAAGTTTAATAGTTTCCTAAACTGCCTAAATTATAATGATATATTAAACTTATAAAAAGTCACAAATATAAGGCATGGGAAATCCTATATGATGAGGGAAGAAAAATTATTAGGATTACCATTTAAGTCTAAAAAGAATAATTTATGGCGTAAAATAATAAAGTTGAAGATTTTTTTAATATAAATTTATTGTATATATACTGAAAGTCATACAAGTGAATAACAAAGAAAAACTAATAATATCATTTATATTTTATTTATCAATTAATTTCCACCCTTCTCCTTATCCCATGCAGCAGGATTTGAAGTATTTACGACAGTGTATGAAGTACGAACACACGGAGTACACCCGATAGCAGGAAGTAACCACAGAGGTGCAGGTGAAGAGAACTGGATAAAATATACGACTCTATGTGAGTCTCGTGAAAACAAAGCGCTAGCTCCAAAATTCTTTTGAAGTAGCGAAATATAAAATGGACTGAACCTTTTCAGCTAGCAACATACTTTCCTTCGACAACTAAATTTATCAATTTTATACCTAAGAGTGGTAGTCACGGATAGAGGGACTGACGGATTCTCCTCAGACAGAGGTGTCTGAGTTAGTAACTGCGGAGGTAATTGATGTCAAAGAGTATACACTTCTTTTATATGTAGCCCTCTGTCTCACATATAACAAGTAGAAAGCCCTCTCAACAAATATTATGACTCTCCTATTTAACGATAAGGTGATACTAATGGTAATTGGAAAAAAGCGTATTCTTTCATCGCTTCATCCCCTGTTAAGGCTCAGTATTGCTTACTATACCTTATTCATGCATGCACTTCATCTTTACTGATTCAAATCCTACATTATTCGTCTTTCGGGTCTCCGAGCGGCTCATTCGCAGTATACCACATCTCACTTTTAGGCTATAGCTTTAGATCAAAGATTACCACACATCGTTACCTAAATTATGCATCACCAGTCTTATTATCTTAAGACTAACTCAACCATTCAAGTTCTAATACAGTTGCACCATCAACAAACCCCGACTACCACATGTCAAACGTGAGCCACCTATTCATGTACAATCTGCTCAAATGTAAATAGGCCAAGACTTATTCAGAACAAATAGCTCCCCTATACCACTACTCCCCTCACATCCATATTCATTCAGATTACATATCAAAAAATATATCCTTTCTTATAGTCTGACTAAAAGGCAACTTCAGGAACTGTGTTCTCCTAAAACCTTTAATTATACCTATACTCTTAATCACTTCGCGCTTCCACTAGAAGAGCTTCCTACTTCCCCTATGATGCTCCCCCATTCATCCTCCATTCCAAACTGTTCATTTACTCTCTCTCGTTTTTCCTCCTACGTATGCACCTGTTAGTATTCCCTTTTTTTCCTTCCTATTAATTCCAAACATCGTTCTTTTGAAAGCCCCATCAGTGGCTTTTAGTACAGTTCAACCACGCTTCCTTTTTACTTTTAACCCTTGCATCACCTCTTCATTCCACCACTCACTGTTACATTCTTACTTCCTACTTTAACATGTCCACATACTTCTTTTTCACTGCTAACAACCGCTTCCTTCCTTCATCTGCGTTCAGATTTGTACAGTTTCAACTTGTTTACATTCAACTGATTTATTTGAAAGCAGTCTTATTTAACTTGTACCTTATTACCTTGTTCCACTTAACTTCTCACTCTCAACTTCTCACTTCCTTCCTTATCACCTTCCTGTCCATCCAAGCCCCCTCTCTATCTATCCTGTCCTTACATAAAATAAAATAATGATCCGATAAATCCCCCTTAAACCTCACCGTTAACATCCATCCCTACTTCAACATCTCCCTCTTCACCAACACAAAATCAATCTCTCACTCCGATACCATCTCTACCTACACCACTCTAGTATACTTATGTATTAATACTCTTGTGTCTGAAGAAAGTATTACTAACACACAAACCTCTCTCCTCACAGAAACCAATAATCATCATCCCACCATTCTCATTTTCTACCATCACCCCAAATCAACCTGTTATACCATCCCTTTTTTGCTCACATATCCAACCATTTAGGTCACCCAACACAATCAATCTGAAGCGAGCTTTCACCGCATCCAAACCTTCATTCAGATTATCCCAAAAAATTGCACTCTAAAAACATCACCTTCATGATAGACCAATATATATTATATATATGACACAACCACACATACCTTGAGCTTTTCAAACTTAAATTTAACCAATAAAATTCTAGTACTTACATAAACAAAATTCACCATAGCTCTGCGCCACAGGTCACTTATCAGAATCGAAACTCCTTCTCTCCCCCCCCCCAACTTTTATTAATTTCTACTCACAGCACAAACATATTTCACACCACACCACTCATCTTCATCGCTTCCTTTCGTCTTTGTTTCAGTCACAGCGAGTAAATCAAATTTACCCTCTATAAATACATCCATCTACTCTCTCCTCTTATATATATATATATATATAATATATATATATATATATATATATATAATATATATATATATAATATAGATATTATATTATATATATAGTATATATATATATTAATATATATATATATATATATATATATATATTATATATATATATATTCTCTGATTCTAATCGTTAATAATAATTCCCAGTGCATGTTTGAGCACCCTTCTACTAGTTATGGGGAAGCAAGGGACAGATGAATAATAATAATAATAATAATAATAATAATAATAATAATAATAATAATAATAATAATAATAATAATAATAATAATAATAATAATAATAATAATAATTAATAATAATTAATAATAATAAAATAAATAATAATATAATAATAATAATAGTAAAATAATAATTAATAATAATAATATAGAATAAGAATTAATAATAATATAAAATAATAATAATATCCTACTAAACTTCCACGGTCCCAGCTGATTTTCACGAACGAATTAATAAACACAATCTAAAATAAACTAATAATAGATAATTACATAAAAACTATAATAAATTCTAATATAATATATAAAATAACTAAAACCATCATAATAAATTAAAAATTAAAAATAATTAAAAATATAAAAATTCCTAAAATAATAAATAATAATAATGATTTGTATTAATTATATTATATCAAATTAAATATTAAAAATAAGTATAATAAAAATAATAATAATAAATAATATAATAATAATATAATAAATAATAATAATAATAAAAATAATATATTAAATTAAATAAATATAATAATAATAATAGAAAAGCAAATATAATTATAAATAATATAAACTTAAATATAATTATTTTATTATTATTATTTATATATTTCATTATTATAATTAATATAATTTATTATTATTGATTTATTATTGATATATATATATAATTAGTATTTATACTTAATATATTTGATTAATAAACATTATTATTATTATTATATATTATTATTATTATTATTATTATTATTATTTATTATGATTATTATTATTTATTATTATTATTGATTATTATTATTATTATTATTATTATTATTATATTATTGTTTAATTATTCATTATTATTATTATTATTATTATCTTAATTATTAATTATTTATTATTATTTTTATTAATTTATTATTATTAATTATTTTTTTATATATATCAAGTCAATTGCCGCATACTATTTGTCTTATGTGACAATTGTAGCCTTTCTACTTATGTTATAATCATTTTAAATTATTTATATAATATTTGTATATTTTGAATAATTTTTGGACATTTTCTTATATTTATAATTTTGTTTAAAGATTTTATTTATGTGTATTATTATATATTTATTTACTATTATTATTTTAGTATTTATTTATGATTATATTTTAAAAAATTGTATTATTAATCTTATATATTAATTATTAATAAAAACTGTCATTTTATTTAGATTATAGACATTTTTCTGTATATTTGAGAACATATATTTTAAATAACTATATAATCTCTCTTCATTTATGCTGAAAAGTAACCATATGAAAAACATATACGCCGTGACATAGTTAAAAACCATTAGCGATACCTCAAAAGCAAAGCATCAATCATTAACGATCAGTAATACTCTTAGGCGTCCTTATAATCACAAAGGCTAATGCAGTAATACTATAAGTAAATATTACAATGTGAGTCACTTTCCAATGACCACCTTCTCATTACCTATCCATGTATTTATATATTGTATTCTAATTTGAATTCAAATTAATATTATAATTTATCTGATATATAAATAAAGACTACTATAAAACTTATTTATATATTTGGTTTTGTTTTCGTTTAAACATATATGTTTTACTAAAAACTTATTTATATATTTTTGTTATATTGATTATTATCTTTAAATAAATATTTGAGTTATTTACTTAAAATTTCTTTCATATTAATGTTTAAACGTAAAAAATTTGCGTAAGTTCTTTACATACCCTAAAAGCTGTAAGTAAACATGTAAATCAGTAAATCAGATAAACGCTAAGCTTAAAGCAGTAATCAATAATAATCACATCCAGCCACCTGCCTACCCATTACTTAGATTCAACATATTTGATCTATTTATCTTACATTGATGCAAGTTACATATTTATGTACTAACATGAACACAAAAACGATATTTATTTATTTGTGATTTATATAACTTTAAAAAAATTTGCTACTTTTTTATCATCATATATCTAGAGTACAGTAAATCTATAGGTAAATCCTCCAGATAAAGCAGTAAAATCTAAGTATAATATTACGTATACTTTCGCTCCAGAAGTTACATTACACTACCCTCATCTAGTAATATAAAAGACTCCGATTTTGTTTTTAATCATACTACTTCGATCTTGATCCTCAAGATGTTAGAACAATTAAATACAAAAATGATCATTTTTATTTATTCCATAGTCGTATTTGCCCTTCTTATTATCTATTCCCATAATACTTAGGTATTAAGATATCTGTTGTTTTAATGGATTCCATTTCTTGTTACCAAGATTGTTATTCGCTTACGTAAGTTAATATAGCTCTTAAAAGTATAATTTACTTACTCAGGAGAATATATGTATACTATTAACAAAATCTAATATCTGCATGACATTTTACCTCAATACGCTAGAATGCTTTGCGGAACGTACTAATACGTGAGATAAAGCACTCTAAGATAATATGGAGCTCAAAGGAATCTTGGAGGTTAACATGTCAAAATCTAGGGTCCCCTCCTAACAGCCGTATTAGGAAAACAACTACTTCAAATGAAAGATATTTTGAATATATTAAATTCGATTGTATTCATCATTGACTACTTATACTGTAGCGAAGCTTCATTAGTGTCTGTCATATATAAATAACACAAAATAACTTTTAATTTTATTATTTTTATATATTTTAAACTTAATAATAAAATTTATTGACCATTATATATTTTAACATTACCCTTAAGCAGTATAATCAGTATTAGTACTAAGTAAAATCACAATCATCTCACCACCCTCTCATACCCTGATATCTCAATATATCTAATTTTAGATGCTATTGATCTGTAATTGATCTATATATTAGTTATTAATTAACAATCATTAATTTTATTAATATGTTATATATCATATTATATATATTTATATAAGTATCTTTTTGGGTCCTTTTTAAAAGGATGTGAACGATAGATTATATAAATCTATAATACAAAAACAACGAAGACAAGTTATCGACTAAATCGACTTCATATATTTTTCTCTCTCAGAACTAGGATTTCTGTGTACAACATTTTAATTTTTAGAGCTCTAGTAACAAAATTATATTCGTTTGCTCCTCTGTTTAAACATGATTTATATTTTTATTACTGTAATATGGTTTACAATACCCTACTAAAGCATAACCCAACGCCAGTTAATAACGGCTTAATACAAGAACGGCACAAGAGATACCAGCTCAGCGCTATCTCTCGGGCTCTCAGCGCCACTCATTGCGTGATCTATTGATCTAATTGATCGTATTTGATTCAGATGTGACGACAGGGTTGGTGAGACTTACTGTCCTGCCATTATGTTTTATTGTATAACCACCCCGTAAAACCCGCCGAGCCCTTCTTAAAGAAATTAAAAGATGAAATTAAAAATATAATCAGACGTGTTTCACCATAATGTTTAACTAGATGAAGCAAATAGAAAAAACACAGACAACTTTTGCAACTTTTTGAGCACCTCCACACTTCTACAATCAATTTGCTCTAAAATATTAATGTTAAGTTTTAGCGTAGCACGTACTGACACCTTGCAGATGAAATTCATGCGTAGGCGTTCTGGTTAGCGAATTATTGATTATATAATCTAATTCGATTGTCATAATAATGTGTCTTTTATTAATATAAGTAGCCTCGTAATTCTGCAATCTTCGTACTATT
>JABUQX010097841.1:10000-12500 GCA_015478945.1 Trachelipus rathkii | reverse complement strand
AGAGAGAGAAGTGAGAGAGACGATGAAGAGAACAGAAACAGCACTCTTATCAGCTGAGCAGATATATTATTTATTTATTTCACAAGGCGCATTTATACATTACAGTATATATTATTTATTTATTATTTCACTGTTACAGAAACCAAAGTGATTTATGATATTAGAGACGATGCTAAAACAAAGCTGTTTTGATGCATACTTGCAAGTAACTATATATATATATATATATATATATATATATATATATATATATATATATATATATATATATATATATTATATATATATATATATATAATATATATATATATATATATATATATATATATTAATACACATGGTATATAGGGACAACGACTTTGAAATAATAATAATAATAATAATATCAATAAGTATTTGTAGTAGTAGTAGTAGTAGTAGTATTTTGGAATCTATATGCGGCACATAAGCTATTATATATCACAATTAAATAATTTGTTTAAAGTTTTCCAGTACACAGCATCGTACGTATGAAAACTAATATTAGCTCGTATCAGTGGAGGATTGTATGCTAAGATGTACATATAGAAAGATAACTAAAGAAGAATAAGAATAAGAATAAGAACGGAAAGAATAAGAAGAAGAAGAAGAAGAAGAAGAAGAATAAGAAGAAGAAGAACGGAAAGAATAAGAAGAAGAAGAAGAAGAAGAAGACGAGGAAGAATAAGACAAATAAGAAGAATAAGAATAAGAAGAAGAAGAAGAAGAAGAAGAAGAAGAGGAAGAAGCAGAATAAGAAGAATAAGACAAATAAGAAGAACAAGAATACACCCTGTCCTCAATCGTATAATAGTTATAAAGCTGATAAAAGTAGTAAGTCAGTAGTAGTATGTATTAGTTAGTAGTGATGTAGATAAGAATCCACAGTTAAAAGCTTGGCATGAGTGCAGCGGTGTAGGGGCGAAAGGAATGGCTAAAGAAGAAGAAAGGGAGAAGAAGAAAAGAAGGAAAATAGTCATAAAGCTGGTAGTAGTAGTAGAAACTTATTATTTTTTAAATATATCACCACTTAGCTATATTCAGTCCTATTCATTATAATTCGCACGGTCGCTGTTTTAAAACACGGCTTAAAGTTAAAGTTTTCAGCCATATACAACGTCGAAACGACACAAAGCCAAGCTTAAAACTAAGCTTATTCGTTTCAGTGAATTGTCATCCTCGCCAGGTGGATCGACCATTTCTTCCAGACACAGCGATAAGCTTTATCGTTTTATACTATTGTATTATCTTATATCTTTAAACTTATTTAAATGATCACGAGTATTTAGTCTTTCGCTGTGTTATAAGGTCGTTGTGCTCTCTCTCTACCTACATCATGATCCGTCTTAACACATATACAGCCATACAAGATATTATTCACGGGTGATCAAGATCCCTGGAAGCAGTGTTTCGTTCATATATAAATACATTTTATACGCTATACATAAACTATCATATATCACAAATTAATAAATTGTTCTGCGAGACATAGCATGGAAGGAGTAAAATAGATTAAAACTGATATTAACTCGTATCGCTAAAAGAATAAGTAGAAGAAGAAGTTTAAGAATAAGAGGCAAATATTTTCCATATGTGGACTTTCAATTAACTGGTTATACTCAGGTGTCTTTAGTGAAGAGACATTTATTACTTTCGATAAAACATATTTTTGCTATTATTAAGGGTAGTTCGTTTTGACGAATATATAAGAATGACCATCGCCCACATGTTTTATTTCATCATCGTAGTGACATCTAGTAGATTACATGCGCGAGCTAATAACTTCGATGTGGATATATATATATATATATATACTATATATATATATATATACTATTATATATTAATATAATATTATATAATATATATATATATATATATATATAAGTATATAATATATATATAATCGCAGGCTCATATATTAAACCATTTTTTATACAACGTATTAAAGAATTACAATATGGAATTGATTTCCCTATATAAATATATTTTTAGAAATAAATAGTTTAGGTATAATAAAATAATATATATATATAAATATAATAAATATTAATAAATAATATATATTATATATATATATAATATTATAATATATTATATATATATATATATATATTAAATATATATATGATTTAAATAAGTCTCGTTGAAAAAATCGAGTGGTATTGACATTTGATATGTGGAGAATCAGCACAGTCAATTCATCTTATCACATGTGGTGACAGAGAACTTGCGTACAGGATCAGGTTTGATCTAGATGATTCGGCGATAGCAATAGGGACGAGTCGACATCTTACATTCGTAGTATTTCAACGACTCGTCGATGCTGGCTATATCCATTTCTATACAAACATATCGGAGTTGCACGGTGTTCTTTAAAGATAATATATATAGTATAATATATATATAGATATATATATAGTATATTATATATATATATATTATTATTATATATTATAGTATATATATAAAAAATAAAAAT
>JABUQX010097841.1:5000-7500 GCA_015478945.1 Trachelipus rathkii | reverse complement strand
ACAGATGCTAAATAATCATAAGCACCTAATAATAAATACAAAGATTAGCATTTAGCCGGGGTATTTTTTTTTCTTATATAGTCCATAATAAATTGTACACCGGCTTAAAGCATTGCAAATAGCAGTAATAGCGACCACTATAATATATATATATATATATATTATATATATATAATATATAAATTTAATATTATATATAATATATATATATATATATATATATATATATATATATAATATATATATATATATATATATAAGATATATATTATATATATATATAGATATATATTTATATGATTAGTAATTTCAATTATTCTGTTTCATTATAAAAAACTTGAAATATATTTGATAGATAAAATTTTAATGTACTGTTTTAAGAGATATATATAATAAATAGAACATAATAACAAAATATAGAATAATTACTATTTACACAATTTTCTCTATAACAATAAATCTTTTATCAGCTTTATAACTATTATACGATTGAGGACAGGGTGTATTCTTATTCTTCTTATTTGTCTTATTCTTCTTTTTCTGCTTCTTTTTCTTCTTTTTCTTCTTTTTCACCCACGGGTTTTATTCTGTGTTACATTTTAGATACCCAAAATAAAATAACTGACCATGTCTCATTCATTATCTTATTAAGATAACAGTTCTTAACAATGATTCATCTTTACTTTTTCCACTATCTCCGTTTTCTTCTCCTTTTTCTTCTCCTTTTTCTTCGAAGATTTTAATACAACTTCATTTTTTTTCTTCTGTGTAACAGTTAAGATACCAAAAATAAAATTCTGACATATTATATAATATTATAATAATAAATAATTTCAACAGTATATAGATAATATATATATATGTATATAATTAAATATATATATATATTAATATATATAAAATATATATAATATATATATATATTATATAATATATAATATATATTATATATATATATTAATATAATATATTATATATATATATTATATAATATAGATATATATAGTATATATAATATATATATTATATATATTAATATATTATATATAATTGGATGTGGTGGTTTAAGTTTTTAAATTAAAACTCTAACCACCATTCACGAAAAAGAAAATATGATGGAAGGGGGTTTTCATCCCCTTGCCACCAGGCGAAGAGAACTTAGAAATTTTCTTCATAATGATCGACAACTTACGAATAAAGCGCTTCACTTTAGACTATAACTCAATATTTGAATTTTCTTCTTTCTGTTAATTTTATATTTGATATTTCATTAAATGCCAAAGAAAATGAAGCCGAAAGAAATGTAGCTCTCCAACTCGAACTTCTTAAAAATAAATAATTTACATTTTTTAAATTTACAAAAAAATCCAATGCGTAAATAGAATTTTTTTCTCTTTAGGTAATTACTGTAACTTCGGACAAATGATATATTCTCTTATGAAAATACATTTCTCAAGACACTTTTTAACAACCTTCTCATATTTTTAATCTAATTTAAACAGAGTCTATCAGAGTTTCGTTCTGTTCCAATCTTCCTTCAGGGTCTTCTCTTTCCTTCTTGGTCTTCTCTTTTTCCCTTCCCTTCTGTTTTTATTCCGTCCTTACTCGGGTTATATATATATATATATATATATATTTTATATATATATATATATATATATATATATATATATATATATATAATATATATATATATATATATATAATATATATATATATATATATATATATAGTAATAATATTATCTATATTTTATTATTATTTTATTATTATTATTATTATTATTATTAATTATTATTTGTTATTAATTATTATTATTATATATTATTATTATTATTATTATTATTTTATTCATTATTATTTTTATTATTAATTATTATATTATTATTTTATTTCGCGAGTCCTCTTTCAACAATTATATATATTACCAGACCAACATAAAGTTCATATTATCTCACTGAGCCGTTAGCACAGTGGAGTAAGACGTGAAGTCTTAACTCAGCGATTAGAGGGATCGTATCTCGGTGGCGAGAGGCACTGAATCGTATTCCAGAGAAATAATTTTTTTTTTGTATGAAGGCGCGCGAGCCGAGCGACCTCACACGTCACAAGTATCGAGCGAGAGACGAGGCAGGGCAGGCGTGGTCAATGCGATGGTGGAGAGTCAGCCAACACTGGGACGGTCCCCCGCAAGGGACACGGATGTGCGGAACCCGGAATATAAAAGTGACGGGTACTATAATCCACTTCCAGTGACTTAATCCAACTTCATAAGTGTACTAACCAGATGACGTCACCGTGAAGTAGAGTAGCTCATGAAAGTTAAGTAGCTCATGTAAGTAAGTAAGCTCATGTGTGCGGTATAGGTTAGTAAGAATGTGCGCGGCTAACGCGGACATGGCGTTTAGTAACTAATCGATGACGTCAGCTACTATTTTCATGAACAGTAAGCTGTGAAAGCTAGCTATGTAAGTAGTAAGCCAATGTCTCGGCTACGCCG
>JABUQX010097840.1:0-13764 GCA_015478945.1 Trachelipus rathkii | reverse complement strand
GTAAGGTGCATATGTTAATTAACCACTCCCGTAACACGTCTCGAGGAATCTCGAATCTCCTCAACTTCGATGATTCTGTGGCTTAAAATCTTTATTCCTTCTACTACAATAATCTTTGTGCTTCGCTATGTTCTTCCTAACAGAAACAGATTTTCACGTCCTTTATGAATACCTTACTACTTCTCACGAGCTGTTATATCTTCTCACCAAATACTGAGGTCCTCTTATTTAGGGGATTTCAAGTTACACAACACTGAATGGTTGGGTATCCTCTCATACTGATATTAGTGGGGGAGGAGCCGAAATGCATTTAGCAATTCTCAAAACGATCTGAGCAACTAATAAAGAACCCACACCACATTCCGGATCGTCCCCAACCATCTTAACACACTTGACTACTGTTTCACCACTGTCCTTCCTCTCTATAAAACACCACTCGCTTCCTATGGTAAAATCTGACCACAACCTATATCTTCTTAATTTTAATACTTTCTACTCCAAACAGAAAGAACTTGCTGCCTTTTTTCTGGCACTTTGACCGGGCCGATTGGGAGGCCTTTGCGTTGCTTTCCGCTAACTATTAATTGGAGTGCTGCTGTGCTATCTCTGGTGACGCTATCAACTTTCTGCCGCATTAAGGGGACTGTAATCGTATGATGGGCGATGAGTAGGTTATTCCTTCTTCGACTAAATCTTTCTCTACTCACATAACCAATGGTTCGATCGTGCTTGTTTCTCTGGCCATCCAGGCTAGAAAACAAGGCGTATCGGGAGTGGAAAAAATTCTTCGTTCTCCTATCACTCTGCTACTTTTCATTCTGCTAGAAATCGTTTGCAGGAATCCTCTTCGACGAGCAAAGCGGGCTTTCATCACATGAAAGTGCGCTAACCTCCCTTGGTTCTCCTATGACAAATCTTCTGGCCTCTTGCCAAAAAAACATCCGTCTAACAACTTCTGTAAAATCTGTCTTTCCTCCTCTTATTCGCTCTGATGAGTCTGTTGCTAATTCTCAACTGAAAAGGCCAATCTTTCGGCCTCCTATTTTCTCTAACTCAACCCTGTACGATTCTGGCCTTCCTCCTCCTCTTCTTCTCCTCCTCAGGTGCTCCTTATGCCTTTGCTATTGAATTACATTCGATCGGTGCTGCATGGGCTCCTGAATCTACGAACGTTAGGAAGGCGGGGTGGCCGGATGGCATTCCTCCCCGAGTTCAGTTGAGGGAGTGTGCCTCCTTGCATCGCCCTCGTTCAAACTATTTCTCTTAGTCTCAATACTAACACATTCCCTGTGTTGGAAGCACGCACATTGTCCAACCTATCCGAAAAAAAGAAGCCGCTCTGATCTTGTCTAACTATCGCCCTAATAGCTCTCACTTATTTTCTATCTAAGATCTTTAGAACTTCTTCTCAACTCTCATTTCTGCTTAAGATCATCTGGAATCTCATTTCACTTCTTTCCGATCCCAGTACGGCTTTCGTGCTCGAGAGCTACTGGCGATATACTTTCCCTTATCTACTGATTGTATTGAGTTTTCCGCCCTTTAGGAATTACGGGAGAGACTTTGCGTGCTGGCTGCGGGCGCGTTGACATATCCAAAGCATTTGACCGGGTAGGGCACGCGACTGCTCTCAAGCTCCCCTCCTTTGGGTTTCTCCTCCTCTTGCTTACTTATGTCTAGCTTTCTTTCAATCGCTCAATATCAGCCTGTGCTTGATGGGGCGACTTCTTCTTCTTTTTCGTCAATAGTTGTGTTCCTCAGGGTTCCGTCTTATCTCCTACTTTTTCCTTACTTTTCATTAATGATCTTCTCAACCTGCATTTCTTAACGTCTGATTCACTCATATACCGATGACTCGACCCTTGCATTCTTCAACTCATTTCAAGTTTCTGCTCTTCTTTTACTTCTAGAAATTGCTCTCGTCTTAATATTTCACGATTTCTATCTCGCATGATCTGGATAGAATTTCGAGGTTGGGGTTCGTTCTGAACCTTGTGAATTCATTTTTAAAAACGTCAACTTCTTACAGAATCTCCCTCCTAAGACACCTTTCTAACTTTTCCTATCTCTTATCGACGGTTCTCTCGTCTCTCCTTGGCCTCAATATAAACATCCTTTGGCCTTAACATAAACAAAAAATGCTTGGGAAACCTCACATCACACAACGGTTGCTAAGCGGCCTCAAAGAACTGAAAGTTTGTTTAGACTGCGAGACTTTTTTTCCTCTTCACAGTTACTCACATTATACAAGGGTGAAACTCGTCCGCCCTTGTAAGGAGTACGCCTCTCATATACTGGGGGGCTCAGAGTTTACACCGGATTTTGGATAGGGTCGAATCAAAAGCAAAAACTTATAAACTGTCATGTTCTTTCTAGTTCACTTGACTCTATCTTTGCGGCGCGATGTTTGTGCTTTATCTCTTTTTCTATAGGTAACGTAGCGGGCAAGTGCTCGAGGGAACCTTTCACTCGCGTCCACACCTTTAGAGACCGCCTCGTAGCAAAAGGGTGCGTGTTTGTCGGCACATGAGTTTTGTGTTGATACAGCAACTCCAGACTAGTTCGCTGGGTGCTACCTTTTTCACTGCCACCTCTGTCTGTGAATTTCTTCCATTCTCTTCTTGTTTCACTACTCAATTTATCTCCTCACCTTTAAAGCCGCGTCTTGTTCTCATCTGCGTGGTTTGTGTTAGTTGAATTTTGTCTGTTTTTAACACCTCCTTGAATAGGGCCATGGCCGTGAGCGGTGGTGATAACCGTTAAAAAAAAAAAAAAAATAAAAAATAAAAAAAAAATATATTACATATATATATAATGTTATATATATAATTATATTATATATATATATATATATATTATATATATATATTATATATATATATATAGTATATATATATATCTAGTATATATATTATATATTATGATAAAACCTAATAAGTGAGACACAATTTTTTACTTTTAAATGTAATTGTGTGAATTTCGTACACTATTTTGCTAATAACATTAAATAACACTTCGAATGTGCGTTATAATTATGAAAAAATATAATATTAAATCCAATTCATATTAAGTATTTTTATCATAAAATTATATTTGTAAGTTTAGCAGTTGATTATATTATTATATATACTATTATTATATATATATATTATATAACTATATATATATATATATATATATATTTAGTATAATTAATATATATCTATACTTATATATGACCAAAGTTACTAACGGCCCAACGGAAGGGAGCTCGGAAAAAAAAAAAAAATTTCCAGTTAGCATCTATGATCACATAAATAGATGTTTTTGGGGCGAAATGAATTTTTGTTTTTAATTGTTCGAATCGTCCTAGGTTAGGTTAGGTTGAGTCAGGTCAGGAAAATTTTCCCATTTCGCCCTAACATCTATTTATTGTATCAGAGGCTACTGTTGAATTTTTTTTTGCTTCGAAGCTCCACGTTCGTGTGGGCGTTAAGTACTTTTTCATATATATTATATAATATATATATTATATATATATATATTACTTAATATTATATATATATTTATATATATATATATATAATATATATGAGACAAAAGTTACTTAACGCCCACACGGACCGGGAGCTCGGATCAAAAAATTTTCACCAAGTAGCATCTACTATACATAAATAGATGTTCTAGGTCAAATGAATTTTTTTTTTTTAACCTGTTTTAGGGCAAAATTTTTTATATATATATATATAATATATAATATATATATATATAATATATTATATATATATATATAATATATATATATATATATATATATATATATATATTTGTATAAGGTATTTACACGGCAATGTAGGGGCTCGAGCCGACGGGGTAACACGGGGGGGACCACAGGAAATCGAACGGAGGGGCGGAGGAACCCCAACGACACCCAAATACCAAAGAGCGGGTGGTTCGGAGCACCCTCCCCGGAGGGTGGGGGGAAATAGTCCTACCCCGTATTTCCGGCAGGCCGAGAGACCCCGATCTTGCCATCGTGCCGGTTTACCCTTGGATATTTCTTTAGTTAAAAAACAAAACAAAACCTATACTTAAGAAAATCTTATTTCTTTTAACTACGGTAACGTATAAAAGGGTCTTAAATAGGCTCTTCTCCTCATATTACTATAGGTATAAAACCAATAAATTTTTTTTTTACATTTTCGCTGAAGAAACCTCTACACATAGAGGCGAAAGCTTGCAGCCATATATATCTATATATACTCTGAAGTTCGAGAGATAAAAATGTATACTTCGAAACTTTAATAATTGTGCTTTCAAAGTTTAAATTTAATGTATAATAAAAAGTGGTTAAATGTGTAATAAATTTTATTAAGAAACCAAAAATAAGGGCAAACACTTCCATAAATATTTACAAAGATGTATATTTCTTAAAATTTGAATAAATATAACAAGCCCGGTATAAACTTAAGACAGGTTACAAATTCGTTACGTAAATTTTTACGTTATCGGCAAAAAATGATTACAGCAAATGTTAAAAAACAACAATGTAAATTTCTGAAAACTTGCTTAAATAATTTGATAATCCCGAAGTCTTTAATACCTAGAAGTATACGAAGCGATCTATCGTCACCCTTCCCAGATATATATCGGCAAATTTTATTCACCGGGTAGGCGAAGCGAATATTGAGATAAAATTGGCCTTTAAACGTTGCAAACAATTATTTAAAAAATTCCAAACTGCATGGTATATGGAATACCCCGAGTTCTTACAACAGTTTACAGAAATTATAGATTAAGCTCACTTGAAAAAATAAAGTGATAAATCAAAAAAGCCAACAACTAAACAGAAAATTTAATATACTATTTAACAATAGTCTATGTTCAAAAAACTCACTACCCGAAATTATTAATAACAAATCAAACTACATCCTTAACCAAGACGAAAAAGTGTTATTGGGCTATGATATATCCTTTGGTTTACATTACAATGAATGAACCATTGAAAAAGTGTTATTGGGCTATGATATATCCTTTGGTTTACATTACAATGAATGAACCATTAAACAAATTTTTCATAGATTTTGACAAGTGGGCGAAAATTGATTTTGATAGATCATGTAATAACGATTTTCTCAAGGGTTTGCTTACTTCATCAGTGTACCAACATACAAAAGTACGAAAACATCCACAAATTTTATTCAGCTCTTACATCCCTTAAAAGAAATAGTAACATACTAATCAGCAGAGCGGACAAAGGGAATAATATAGTGATTCTAAATAAAACAGATTATTTAACAAAGTGTAATGACCTGAAAGAACAAAATACTTACACCACTTACAAAAAATCCGCTAAAAAATTCCCAACTAGCCTTCAACAAATCCTTAAAAACCATTTTATCACCCCATCCCGATTTATATAATTCCTCAAAATCTTATATGCCCTCCATCGCCCAGCTATGGAGTTCCCAAAACCCACAAATAGAATATTCTCTTTCCAATATAAACAGCCCATCTTATAGACTATTATTATATAATTATATTATATATATATATATAATATATAATATTAATTATAATTATAATATATAATTATATAATATAATATAATTATATATAATTACAATTAGTTCATTTACTACCATTTATTTAATTAAATAATTTTAAATTTTTTTTCTTAGGTGTCAGTATTACTCCTATAGTTATGTAAAAATCATACGTCTGCCAGTAACACAGTAATGTTTTATAAAATATAACAGTTTGGAGCGATCAGCGTGATCGCCTTGAAAATTCTTATTTTTTATTTATATATTTTTTATTTATATATTTTTTATTTATATATTTTTTATTTATATATTTTTTATTTATATATTTTTTATTTATATATTTTTATTTTATTACTACTATTATTATTTATTATTATTATTATTATTATTATTATTATTATTATTATTATTATCATTATTATTATTATTATTATTATTATTATTATTATTATTATTATTATTATTATTATTATTATTATTATTATTATATTATTATTATTATTATTATTATTATTATTATTATTATTAATCAATTAGTAATTAATTAATTATTTATTTATATTTATTTATTTATATTTATTTACTTATATTTATTTCTTTATATTTATATTTATTTATTTTTATTCATTCATTCATTTATTTTTTATTTTTTTTTTTTATTGAAATTATTTTATTATTTTCTCATTTTCATTTATATTCTTTATTATATTTATTTTTACATTTATTTATTATTTACATTATATTTTTATTATTTTTTTTTTTTAAACATTACATACTTTTTTATCTTTTTTTAATTAAGTTATTATTTTTTATAATAAATTTTTTATATTGTAATTTTTCTACAATTGCAATTAGAAAAATTAACATTTTGAATTATCTAATCAATTTTTGTTTATTATATGGATTGTATTTATTATTATTCTTTTTATTATTATTATTTTTTTTATTTATTACTATTGTTATTATTATTGTTTATAATTTTTTTTTATTTATTATTATTATTATTGTTTATTATTTTTTTTTTATTTATTATTAATTATTATTATTATTTATTTATTATTATATATTAATTATTATTATTAATTATTTATCATTATATTTATTTAATATTATATTTCTTTTTTATATTTATTTATGTATATTATTTTATATTTATTTAATTTATTTATATTATTTATTTAATATTTATTTATTTTATTTATTTATTTTATTTATTTATTTATATTTTAATTTTATTTATTTTTATTTATATTTATTTATTGATATTTTATTTATTTATATTTCTTATTTTTATTTATTTTTACTTCATTTATTGTTTTTATTTTTTATCAATATTTATTTATCTTATATTTATACTTATTTTTTTATTATTTAATTATCTTATTCTTTTTATTTTTTTATTCATTTATTTTTTATTTTTATTTATTTTGATTTTTATTTATTTTTATGAATTTATTTATTATTTTATTTATTTTTTTATTTTTATTATTCTATTTATTTATTATTTATATATTTATTTATTTGTTTATTTTTTATTATTATTTACTTACATATTTTTTTAATTTTTAATATTTATCTTTCTAATTTTAAATTTTTTTTATTATTTATTTTTTTTTTTTTATTTTCTTATTTTTATTTATTTTATTTTTTTTTAAGTTATTTTTAATTTTTTTTTATATTTTTATATTTTTACTTTATTTTATTATTTTATTTTTTTATTATTATTTATTTATTATTATAATTTATTTATTATTATTATTTATTTATTTATTATTATCATTTTTAGAATTATAGACCTTTCTATTATTAAACATTATTTCATTTTTCAATCCACTAAAAAATCTAGCTTATTTTCTTATTATTTTTTATTTATTACTTATTTTTATTTACTTATCTTTTATTTAGTCTTATTACTTAGTTTGGCACTATTTATTAATTTATTAAACTTAATATAACTAATTTATTCTTTATTATTATTACATTTTAAAAAAAATTATTTCGATTTTTTTAAAATGATATTATTTTTTTATATTATTATATTTGTAATTATAATGAAATATTATTTTAACATCACTTATCGTTATATCAATATTATTTATTCTTAATATTGATTGTCCATTATTTATTTTTTTATTATATGTATTATTTTTTTTATCTAGTTATATTAGTTTATATTATTTTTTTTTATTATTATTATTATTATTGTTATTATTATTTTTTTATCCTATTATTATTTTTATTTATTTCTATATTATTATATTTATTATTATTATTATTTATTAATTAATAAATTTATTTATATATATTAATATCTTATTTTATTTAAATTATATTTATTATTTCATATTATTTATTTATTTATTTTATTAGTTATATTTATTTTATTGTAGATTTTTATATTTATTTATTTTTTAATTAATCATTTATTTATCAATTATATTAATTATTCATGACTTTCTATTTTGCTGTTTATTTTAATTTATTTTCTATGAATTAATTATTTATTTTATTTATTTCTAGATTTATTTATTTACATTATGTTATTTTATTTATTTATTTTATTTATTTTTAATTTTTTTATTTACCTTATTTTAATTTTTTATTTTATTTTATTTTATTTATTTTTTTTTTTATTTATTTTTTTATTCGTATTTTTTTTTATTTTTAATTTTTTTTTTTTTTTTTCTAATTTCTTCCTTTTTTTTTTTTTTTTTTTTATTTTTATTTTTATTTTTTATTTTTTTAAGTTTTTTATATTTTTATTTTTTATTTATTTTTATATTTTTATATTTTATATTTTTTAATTATTTTATTATTTTATTATTTTTATTATTATTATTTATTTTTTATTATTAATTTATTATTATTATTATTATTTAATTATTATATTATATTATTATTATTATTATTATTATTATTATTATTATTATTATTATTATTTTATTATTAAATATTATTTTATTATTATTAATATTAGCTATATTTCTTTATTATTATTTTTATTTATTATTTTCTTTATTTATTATTTTTATTTTTCTTATTATTTATTTACTATTTATTATTTATTAATATTTATTATTATTATTTATTATTAATTATTATTTATTTATTATTTATTTATTACTTTTTATTATTAGTTTTTAAAAAAAAATTTTATTTCTATTTTGTTTCGAATGATTTTTTATTTTTTTATTATTTATTATTATTTGTTTATTATTATTATTATTATTATTATTTATTATTATTATTATTATTATTTATTATTATTATTATTGTTTATTATTTTTTTTATTTATTATTCTTATTTTATTTTATTATTATTGTTCAACTTATTTACTAATTTTATATTGTTTTCTATTATTATTTTTATTATTGTTTTTAATTTTTTATTTATTATTATTAATTTATTTATTATTCATTTATTATTTATTTATTAATTATTATTTATTAGTTAATTAATTATTTATATATCTATATTTATTTTATTTATATTTATTTATTTATATTTATTTATTTATATTTATTTATTTTATTTATTTTTTTTATATTTATTTATTTATATTTATTTATATTTATTTTATGTATATTTATTATTTTTTTATTATTTATTTTTATTTATTCATTTATTTTTTTATTCATTTATTTTTTTATTTTTATTTATTTATTTTATTTCTATGAATTTATTATTTTTTATTTATTTTTATTAATTTATTATTTAATTTATTTTAATTTATTCTATATTTATTTTTATTATTTTTTAATTCATTTAATTTTTTACTTATTTTTAATTTTTATTTATATTTATTTCTCTATTTATTTTTTTACTTATTTTTTTTATTCATTATTTTTATTTTAATTATATTGTTTATTTTACCTAATTTTTTCCTTTATTTATTTTAGTTTATTTTATTTTTTTATTTTATTTTGTTATTTTTTTCTTTGTTATTATTTTATTTTGATTTTTTATATATTTACTTAATTATCCTTTATTTTATAATAAAATTTATAAGTTTATTTTTTTATGAAATTCTTTCATAATCTTATTATTATATATATTATATATATTATTATGATTATTATGTAATTATTTTTATTATTATTTCTATTTATTGTTTTTTTTCTATTAATTATTTACTATTTATTATATATTTATAAAACATTTGTATTTTATTATATTAATATGTATTTAATTTATATCTTTTTATCTTTCATTTTGATGATGTTATTATGATTTGATTCTAAGGATTTTATTTTTTATTATTAATTATTATTTATAATTTTGTTTTTTTTTTTATTTTTATTATATCTATTAATATATTATAGTAATAATATTATTATTAATTTTTTTAATATTATTAGTATTATATTATATTATTATTACTATTATTATTTATTATTTTAATTTTTTATTTAGTTTTTTTTTTTTTTTCTATATATTATCTTTCATATGTATATATATCGTATATCTTTTAATATATATATAACTATATAATGAGATAATATAATATTTCATATCTATATATATAATTATATATATATAATTATAATATATTTATATTTAATTTTAACTAAATGTGAAGACTGAACTTAACCATATTCTGCCCCTTAATACTACCCACTGCCTCCAAAGTGGGTAGTGATACTTGGGTAACGCCAAAGAAGAAGGCTCAGCGACACTTGCGAGTGTATGTCGGTATCAGTGATGGAGTCTCTCATGTGCGCCGTGCCTATCATATATAGATATTTATATGTTATTATGTGCATATTGTTATACATTATATTTATATGTTATACTTATAGCTATAGGGGTACACTATAATAGTTCGTCTGGTATACATAATTATTAGTATAATATATATATACATATATATATATAAAAAAATACTATAATATATATATATATTATAATATATATATATATATAAACTATATAATATATATATATATATATATATATATATATATATATAGAAAAGACGACTGAAAAATGAATTAGAAACGCTTGTCTAAGGTTCAATACTACTATGCGGAAGATAATTAAATAACGGTAAAAAATTATCACTCAGGACATTAAATTTTAGAAAGATTAGCAATTAGGCTGAACTTTTAGCCCAATTTCTCTCAATCAAGATTGATACATATAAAGATGTGATCGAACGACTTGGACTTATAAAGCACTTTCCTTAAATGAACAACCTTTGATATTATTTGACCCAAAAGGTCATGAAGCTGATTTTAAAGCTATATATAAGGCAGCTCCAATTGTTGCATCTTCTGGATCCAATCCAGATAGAATTATATCATCCTTCATTCAATGTTCTATGGTTCTATTTCCTAAGTTTGTCAGACGATTAAGAGATAAATATGCCGACATGATATTCATTAGTAGAAAATTTAGGTATAAACATATCTATGGTCCACAACCTAGTCAAGTTGATTTTTGGTTCTTTTCTTTGTGTTATTTTTCTGTAGCCAGAAAGGGGTTTGATTCTCCAACAGTAACTGCTTCACTGGCTAAACTGTTTGAAACCATTTCAAACATTAGAACAGGGATTTCCACTGTAGCTTACGGAGTATCACATGCTGCTATAAAAGCTGTAGGTCAATTATTAACTAAGTACTCAGTCATTCTCAAGATAAATACCGAGTGGTTATTGGTTCTAGATGATCCTTTAATGACAGATTTTAAGGGACAGTGTTTAATGAGTATAAGATAGGGAGGACTTCAAGGGTTTAAATTAGCACATGAATTTGCCTGTTCTGACAATAGTGCTATTAGAACACTTTCTCCTTTATCCTCTCAATACCTACATATTGCCAGAGCATGGAAGGATTTCTTAAAAAATTCCCATAAGACCATCACTTCAAGTGCCGATACGTAAGGACAATTTTGATACAATAGTAATTTAAAGTTGGCGAGGCACACTGCATCTCGAAGCGAACTCAACGATGAATCGAGATAGTAGACGTTATACGAGACTATTCAACGCCCTTTGTTTGGTTTTGAAATGAGCATTTTCATTGAAATTGTACCAAGATGCCTGAGCATTAACCAAAGTTGATCACATTTATCTAATGTACGGAACTCCGAAATCAGAGATAACCCCAACTCCATATCCACATCATCACTGGCGATGATCAGGCCTTAATTTGAGACTAATTAATTTAATTATGAGGCTATGATTTTGAGACTAATCAGCAGTCGTCGAGTTAAAGTCGCAAATAATTCACATTGCCGGATAAAAGCTCAAGTTCAAACCAGCAAGTGTCATGTTCAGTAGAAGTATTTCTTAATGACATTCACGGATTGTTCCAAGGATTCTTATCTCGTCAAACGCAAGAATGACAATTATACGAGAGGTTTTTAAGCTGCTTGAAAGGGCATTCGGAAAACATCAGACAGGGTAAAGAACAACATATCGCTCTTGCTCGATCAATTTCCTGACTAAAAAAAAAAAAAACTATTCAGTTATGCGTGCTCTGTTTGTAGCAATAACCGTTGACCATAATGAAAGAAAAATATTACGATTCGAATATGTCATTTCTTAATGGTAATCATTCAATCGAAACAAAACCCTCATTCACTCACTAGAGAACTTCTAGGAAGCATAATCATAGGGAAAGCTGGAATCGCTGCAAAGATAGATTCTCTAGGGAATACTACGGGACTGGAACACTATACAGTAAAAAAATGTTGCAGTAAATCCCCGAAGCGCATGGTAACACCTCATTAAATATATATATATATATCTATATATATTAGTATATATATATATAATATATATAATAATATACTTTATTTCAATAGTAATAGATATTATACATGTATATAATTTATATAATCTATATTTTGAACTACTTTCATTTAAATTTTATCTATTACATTTTATTAATTTAAATTTTATTACTAAAATTTTTATCGAATAGTAACCTTTACCTATTATTTTACTGTATATTAATAGTTATTAAATATAGATATATATATATAGTATATAAATATATAGTATAATATATATATATATTATTATAATATATATATTTATCTTATTATATATATATATAGTTATATAATTAATAGTAATATACTATATATGTATAGCATAATTTTGTAGATACTGTAATGTACTTTCTGAAAAAATTTTTGTTCAAAATTTCTAAGTTCAGAAAGTTAAATTAAGTTTTAGTTTTTTTAAGAAAAATATTTAGTGCAAGCTTCTGCATAATTCCAGAAGCTTGCCACTAAAGAATTTCTTAAAAACTTTCCTCAACTTAAACTTCTAAACAAATTTTTGAACCGAAAAATTTCAAAAAAAAGTCAATTGAAAAATTTCTACACAATATGCCATATATTAATATATTATATATATATATATATATCATATATATATATATAATTAATATATAATAATGTAATATTTATTTATATATATATACTATTAATATATACTATTATATATATCTATATTGTAACAAAAACTTCATCTCAGCAACGCCTCTACACAGTATAGGACAGAATCTGAAAATTTTAATGGAAATTCTAACCGAAATATACTCAAGTGGGGAAATTTGAAAGACGGTCGCATTGATGCAGTATTATGCCCTTCTATCTCTAGATGTGGCGAGTAGTATGCTTTGAATCAGTGTAGTAACAGCCACGGCGATTTTGGTTATCGATTGTAACGTGAATTCAAAATGATTTGACGTTTTTTTAACCGATATAAGGAATTTACTAGCATCATAATGTTGCATTAAATTTAGTTCAACTTAAGGAACTGCTGCAAGAACCTAAGTAAAATGGCGTTACAGGAAGCCTTGGAGAGAATGCATGACATTAAGCAAAACCCTATTATGTAAAAAGGCTTCAAGGACGAACTAAGAGCTAGCTGTCAATCAACGATGACCTTTCCGACGACGCAACAAAAAGACCAAGCGAATATCAAAGCGTGGGAGCGACCCTTAGATCGGAGCGAACTATCCACGATAACAGGTTGTAGACAGTATAGACACTGTCCACGAATTTGTTGGTTTAACATGAGGCTCATTTCAACGAAAATCTGTACCACAGAGTGCGCAACAATGATATAAGTAATCACGTTTCTATGTACGGAAACTCAGACAGACAAGAAGTTCACAGAATAAACCAACTCTTACTCTAATATCGTAACTGGTGAAACTCATGTCTTTAAATTAAGACTAGATCTGAAACTAAATTGTGAAGCTAATGTAGGAGAAAATTAGA
>JABUQX010097839.1:0-35266 GCA_015478945.1 Trachelipus rathkii | reverse complement strand
TTTTTGAAATTAATAAGCAGTGTTCTTTCATTGGTTGAAATCTGTCTTTGAATGCATTGTATTCATAGCCCCTTTCCCATTCTGCGTGATTGGCTCTACAAAAGGGCTGAACAACTTATTTTTTGCCAGTTGGTTGAGAACCCACCAAGCGCCAACAAAAAATTATTCCCGTTCACAGTTCACAAATGCTGCTAATCTGTTATATTACTAATCCTCAGCTCAGCACCACCTTTACATGTAGTCGTTCGGGGTGACCATTTACAAAAGACTCTTGTGTTAATAATTGGTAAACAGTTTAAAATTTAAAATCTTTGTTCAGTTAAAAAAAAAAAGGGGGGGGGCTTCAAGCTTGTACAAGTTAAATTACAAAATATTATTTTTGGCTAAAATGGACTGCTGGAGCGACGAGTACGTCCTATGATCCCATGTTTCGCTTCATACAGTATTTTCTATATGCAAAAATATGTTTAATATTAAGCATAAGAAAAATATATGCATACATAATATAATTCAAACTAGTAATTCCAACTGTAAATAATTAACTGCTTAAATAAATTAACGGATATAATAAATAATAATAATTAATTAATAATGAATAATAATAATAATAAAATAATATAATAATAATAATAATTAATAATCAATAATATTAATAATAATAATATAATGTAATAGATAATAACATAATAAAATAATACATAATAATTAAGAATAATAAATAATAATAATAATAATAATAATAAAATAATAGATTAATAATTAATAATAATGAATAATTAATAATAATCAATAATAATAGATAATAATAAGATAACTAATAATAAAATAATAATTAATAAAAAATAATCTATAAATAAATAAATAAAATATCTTCAGTTTCACTTTCAACGAGAAAAAAATCTGTTTAAGGAGAGAAGAGTTTTTTTTTAAAAAACCAAACTAGCATATTATCATGCGCGGACTTGCTAGACCCTCCAAGCAAGTCTTGAACCCTGCCACTTTTTCATTTACAATAAAACAATATTGTATTTTTTAAAGCAAAAAAATAAAAATAACTATTTTCTTGAAAATGTGTTTCAACACATGAATATCTTTACAACTTTCACAACCAATCAGAGTAAGTTAATATAATATGCAATAATAAGTGAATGCAAAAAATAATTCTAGCTGAATGAAAATAAAGTAAAGAGGAAAGAATGAATTACATACATACATACATACACTACATACATACATACATACATACATACATACAACTATACATATCATACATAACATACATACATTGCATAACATACAACATACAATAATACATACATACATAATCATACATACGATACATACATACATTACATACATACATTACATCACATACATACATACATACATTACATACATACATATACACGGACAAACAGAACAGACAGACAGACAGACAACAGACAGACAGACAGAGAACAAAATCATTAGACAGATCAGACAGACAGACAGACAGACACATACATTAAAAGGAAGGAGAGGTAATGAGCGAAGCACAAAAGAAAAAGAGGAGGAAAGATTTCAGAACGTCATGCAGAAGCATCATCACATCTTAATGCAGCGAAGCCATTAGCAAATCGGAGATCATGCTAATCTATTCCATATTACGAACTTATATATGAAAAAAAATAGGAAACAGTTTATGCATGTCTCAATATAGAAACAGTTTTTATATGGTCCCAATAGGATATATGTGCTAATAATGATAAATAAAAGATGATTTATGATTTAATTAGCTATTTATTGTTCTCTATTTATTATAGTACGGAATATAACCAAAGATAAATAGATAAGCCACACAAACCCATCATTAAGAGCATTTATTGATTGTCTTGGAGTATATATATAAGGCTATATATATACGCCTTAACCTAGTATTATACTACTATTAATATCATTGACTATAGCTACCATCATTATATAAGTATATACTAATATATATACGTATACCTATATAAAGTTAAATATAATATAATATATATATCTGCGTCCAACCCTCCCCCGTAACGAATGCCTCACCTTGTCAAGATCGTAGACAAGCATTCTTCTACATTTAAACCCTCTCTTTGAACTTATCTGGAATGATTGTTGCTTTGTAGCAGAAGCGAATTGTTGCAATATATATCTATAATATAAGAATAATATATACTATAATATAGTATATAACAGCCTATGCTATATATATATATATATAATTATCTACGATAAGTATATATAATATATGTATTATATACTATATCAGTATATATTATACTTACTATATTATATATTTAGTTATATTTGTCTCTCAATACAAATCTATGTCTCTTTTCAAATTCATCAGCTCTGTCCAGCTCGAATTGATCTATTAGCTATTCTTCAAATAAAGAATAAGACATTCTAAGACTTCCGTAGAGCCTAATTGCCGACTAGCAAAAGTTGCGCATCTTGACTATATAAAAACTCTTCGTATACGAGTTTTCATTCGAAACTTAATACAACGCTGAGTTTCACTGATCTCAGTAACTCAGAAATGAGTCTCCGCTCATATCAAGAGCACTACTTCCACTAAGCTCTTTAAAGACTCTAAATCTACTATACTATAGTAAATATTTGTCACGTCACACTTCATTGAATGTTCATATCCCTAAACTATTCATTATAAAGTATTGAAATAAATTTGAGTAAATCAAAGATAGTTAAATCTGTGTATTAAAATATATTTATAGTAATTTCTTCTTTGGATTATGTCAAAGTAATTTTGTATCCCTGTCTTTTAAACTAATTTCATCATCTCAGTTCGTATACAAATCAATCGATCCCTTACAGCTGGACCAGATTTTCATTTTTAAAATAGCATTTTCGAAAGCCCTCCATTTTTTGTCCCTATCTAATTGCGAGTTGTTTGTAGGAAGGAAAGCAAAAATATTTTTTTATAACTAATTTTCAAATACCTTGCTTTAGGAAAAAATTATCATTTTAAAAATAGGGAGGGGTAAATCTCCTAAGACCCCCGCTATAGCTATGACCTCGGCAGTAAAAAAAGTACTAAATAAAAAAAAAGTAAGGTAATCGGATTCTCTTGCAGATTGAGAATCGCGCATTGTCTGATAGAATCTCTCTTTCGACCGATTAAGTCGCTAAAATTTTTAACAAGCATCTAGATAAGAATGTCCGTAAATTCCAAACTTATATACTTACTCACAAATTGTCACCGGATAAACTGATTATATAATATACTTATATATTATTATATAATATTATAGTATACGGTATATTATATGATATATAAGAATCTTTTTCAATTTAAATAATGTATCATATTTCAAAGAAAGAGTGAGACTGTTATCTTCAATATTGTTTATTTTTTTATCAATCACGCGCTGCTCACCACCTCCACTTCTGTCAGAGCTACCGGGGCAGAACTCCGACAAATCGCAGAAATTTGCAATTTCACGCTAAAACAATCCACTGTATATAATCACTATTATATATAAATATAGTGTTATATATATATATCATATCTCATTATATATACTCTAATATAAAACTATAATTATATATATACACCTATATATAGTATATAAAACTCAGCCTTTTAAATGTGCTTATAACTATTTTGCTTCTATTATCTCGCCCTTCCATTTATTAAAAGCCTGAGCGCCATTATTATTAAGTCAAAGAAGCGAAATTGCCTCGCAGAGTAAACTTTCCAACAAACTTTGAAATATAGATAGTAGCAACTCTCATTTATGTATTAGTATACATATATATATATAAGTTATATCACTCAAAGCGTACCGGTACACTATTTTATTCAAAACATTATATATACCCGTATATATATACTGTATACTAAATAATATACCACCAACTTATAACAGATATATATATACTGCATGAATACAGGGGTATATATACGTATATACATACTATACCATAAATGATAATAATCGGATACTACGGATTATATCAGTTACCTAATCGATTCCATAGACTGGATAAAATACATTATGATATTCTTTATTTTAAATTTCTATACAGGATTAGAAAGGCACATAATTAAGAACAAATCTTTGCCCTCCTGCAATATAATGCGTTTTTCTTCCATTGAATTTTAATAATTTGCACACCATTTCAAATGGTATGTTTGCTGACCTAAGTTCTATTAGAGACCTCATTCTCAACAACAATAATATAAGAAATGTAATTCGGATTATTGAAGCTTGAAAGAATTTTAATCAAAAAAATAATAATATTTCATTCATCGATTTTCTTTTTCCAGGTCCAACTACGAATTCTTTATCGATTGTTTATGTATATAAATATATATATTTATATATCTACTATTATTATCATTTATTTGTATTATATATATTATATATCTCTCTATATATTAGATATATTATATATATATATATATATATTATATATATATATATATATATATATATATAAAGAGAAAATTATTTTTATTATTATTATTATTATTATAATAATATAGTAGATATTTTACTAATCTCTAGATCATCTGACAGTTATTATTGGGTAGTAGTAGTAGTAGTAGCGACTCGGAGATTGATTTTCTTTTCTCTCGATCTTAACGAAGTTAAGGTAGAAGTCGCTTCTCAGAAAGAGGCGTAGCCTTTGACATCAGAATTTGAAAGTCACGGTGGTCACTATAAGGTGGCGTAGTAGTCGAGGTAGTAGTAACAAAGAACAGCTGTTCTGTTCTTTTGGATTTCCACACAGAAACACACGCATATTTGATGAAGTTCTTGTAGAGATCATATGGAAATCATGTATATATAATTAAATTATACATACACAATTTTTAGAACAATAGAATTATAAATAAGACGAATATGAATATTAGAGGAGTTATTAATTTGAAGTTTTTAATTTTTGATGGCAATTTTTAGTAAGAATTGCTTTGTAGGTAGAAGACTACGTCTATCTACTTTTATGAATATTAATTTACAAATTAATAGATGAGGCAGGGGGGTCGGCAAAGAATGACCATAGGAATGACGATGCAGTAATTAAAAATGCAAAAAGAGCTCAAAAAAATTATTGATTTTCTGAAAGAGACGTAAACGAAGGTGGAAGGCAAGCTTTGTCGGAGACAAGGAAACCTGTAGTTCATCTGACGAACAGAAAAAAGTTATAAGGTAGCCAAATATGGGCTGTATTTAATTTTTAGGCATAGCGTTTCAGGAAAAAATAAACACTTCGTGATTGGACTTTATAATTCTGTATTTTGCTATTTATTACATTAAATACATTATAAAAAAAATTAATAAAATTGAGGCACTTGTATTTATATCTCTAATAAAATTAATCCAATTAACAACTCTGATATATTTTAGAACTCCAATATTATTCGTCTTATCAATAATATTGCACAATGATCATAGCAGCACAGCTGTAATTATCGAAAAGGGGAATGTCTTAAACATTGCACATTAAAATAATAGGTAACACATATGTATTCATATTTATATATAACCCATATAGATATATATACGTATGTAGGTACCATTTGTATAAAATAATTTACCACTTTAAGGGGACTCACCACTCGAAATTACATTGTCTATCAATCGTGAAAAGAGAACTTTATTTAAATGGGAACTATTTTCTATGTATTTCTGTTATTTCGGTTTCAAAAACTAGATGTTGTGAAATGTATGTGGGGGGAGGGACAAGTTCATGAATTTTACTACTTCAACTAAAAACCATATAAAAACTTTATTTTTTAAATTATTTTAATAATTTCTTCACGAAATTTCTAGAAAAATGTGTGGTCAAAAAGATATAATCATTTGCCCTTGAAACTAAATAAAAATAAAATTGGAAACATCAAGTATTCAATTTTAATTTCAAAATTTCAATTTTTTTTTCAAGGTCATCACTTCAAACTTGTCTGACACCAACCCACAATTATCAATCTGAGTAAAACATCGTGAGAATCTTCGCCTAAATATATATAAAGATCCTGGAAATTTTCAACACAATAGACCAGTGGTCGGCAAACTCAGTAGTCAACAGAGCCAAATATCAACAGTACAACGATTGAAATTTCTTTTGAGAGCCAAATTATTTAAACCTAAACTATATAGGTATGAACATTGTTATTAACTTAAATAAGGTACTCCTGAGCTGGCCTTTGCTAAAAACGTCCTCAATCTGATTGAGGTACGTTCGCTTAGGTCGACCCCTTCCAACTCTCTCATTCACACTCGTCTTGTATACTTCTTTCGTCTATCTGCTTTCGTTCATCCTCTCTGTATGTCCAAACCATCTCAACATACCTTTCTCAATCATCGACACTACATCTTCTTTCATTCCACAACGCTCCCTAAAATTAACTTAATAAACTTTACTTAAAGTTTTAAGTCTTAATTAAACTATAGGTGCGTTGAATAAAACTTGATATCATACTTAATGACGATATTATTTATTGATAAAATTAAATTTTAATGTATCCATAAATTAATCCATGACAAGAAACTGGACAAAATACTTAATGGAACAATGCCTTGCATCTCCTTGGAAAATTTGGGTAAGTCAGGTTTGTATATTGTTGTTTTTAATTTTAGGACTAATGATTCAGGTTCTCACAATTAAGGACGACTTCTCAACTTATCTGTAAGTTCATGCTTGAAAAATGAATGTTCGCATCAAATATTGTAGACCCGATTAAGGAAAGAACGGAAAACGCTAGTTTTTCCAGCTGGTTATATGAGTCAGGAATACTATTCCAGGTGTTAAAAATCAACATATCTTCCTTCTCCAGGTCTTTCAAAAGCAGACCACTTGAGTGCTGTGAACTAAGTTCACATTTTTTCACCAATGTTTCTATATTAGCACATAAGAACACATCAAATTTCGAGGCTCCACAATTCTTTGTTTTTTAAATCCATCAATTGCATTTCAAAGTTGCCAATGTTAATATTAAAAGGAGAAAAATTTAATCCTTTACAGTAGAGTAAAGGTTTTTAACAAGGCTAAAACGTCACTTTGATGTTTTGAATCCTGAAAAACCGTTGGGAAAAGCTTCCCTCAAATTAAAAATAGGTTTGAAAATTCAAATGTCAATATCAGAATTCTTTTCTTGGCGTGTATTTTTCAACAGGCTCGGAAAGTTGAATCAAAGTTCATCTTTCAAATTCTTGAGGACAATTTGAGATAATTTGTTTCGAATGATAAGTAACTTCTTCTAACATCGAACAAATTGTGTTTCCTTTCCCCTGTAGTTTACGATTAAGCTGATTTAGATGAGACATAACGTCTACCATGAAATAAAATTTTTGGATCCACTGATCGCTCGTTAGTTTTGAATAGTGAACACTCTTCTCAAGAAGAAATGCTTTAATTTCTGTTAATAAGGAAGCAAAACGTTTCAAAACGTTTCCTCTTGATAACCAACGTACCTTGTTATGCAGCAGAAGTAGCATACGCACTTTCCATTTCTACTTAAAATTCAATTTTTCCCTACAAATAAGACAGATCGGAAGGTCATTTAAGTTTTGAATAAACGCGAACGTCTCGGTCCATTCAGGTAATTTTATGCTTCAAGTGGGACTGTTGCCACACCGACTAGCACTAACCACTGCACAATAAGACTGCTGACTGACTGGCTCACTCAACTCGTGCATGAAGTGCGCGCTCCTTCCGGCTGGTGGGGAACCTTAGAGGAGCAAAGCGCTCGAAGAGGAGGTGGAATTAATGCGAACCGCGGGTGAGGATTAACTACAAGTTCTGTCTTTCCTGATGAGACACACGCTCGGAAGTAATACATTGTAGAACACGATGGAAAGATACGACTTGACGATACGATTTAACATTTAACCTTTCTGGAAATGTTTTCTCATTAAGTCGTTTCAGGCATTCACCTAAGATAATAGACACATAAAACACCAAAGTAAGTATGTAAAAGATAGGAATAGAAAACCATTCATCATGAAGTTTCAAGGCGCACGTGGTATTATTTGTGGAAAGAGCACACTAAGGACCAAAGAGCCGCATGTGGCTCGCGAGCCACGGTTTGCCGACCACTGCAATAGACTATGTCGTTTTTTTTAGCGATTTTTTTGTCGGCGATATGGCAAAAAGGAAATTTTGAAGAAAACGCCATATAGAAGAGGTTGCATGATTTTTATTACTTTTTTCCAGAAATGAAAAGATAATATTTACGCACCTCCCCCTAGTTAAGCCGCCACCGAGGAAACGGCAGGTAAAAAAGTCTTTATTTCACACCGCACCACACACTCACCGTACCGTACCGTTACCGTCAACCGCCACCAAACCTTTTTTGTTAATTGCGCCACAGTACCAAAAATCCGCCAATATGCCGCGCAATTAATGACGGCACCACTCACCGCATCGCACCAAAAATGAGCTCATTACTTCACAGCAACGCACCTGTGATGTCGGCTACACCTGATGAAATAATATCATATAGTATATAATATATATATTATATATATATATTTATAATAATATATTATATATATATATATATATTTATATATAAAATAAATATAATATTATATATATTTAATTTATATATATATATATATATATATATATAAATATATATATATTATTATAATAATATATATATATATATATATAATATATATATATATATTATATATATATTATTATATTATAATATTATATATATAGATATATTATAACTATTATATTATATATATATATAGTATTAATAATAAGTATATATATATATATATATAATATATATTATATATATATATATTATATATATTATATATATATAAATATATATATATATATAGATATATATATTTTATAATAAATATAATATATATATATATATATATATAATAAATAACTATCTTCTTATCATTTTTGCCTCGTCCTTCCGTATGATTTAATATATTAATATTTATATTTGATTTATAGTATATATATATTATAAAAGTAATAATATATGATATATATACTATATATATATATATATATATTATATATATAGTAATATAAATTATTTAATATATATATATATAAGGTGTGCATATGTGTGTGTGTTTGTGTGGTGTGTAGATTTAATGATGTTTTTAGTTTAGGTGTAGATTTGCGTGTTTGTGGTGTGTGTGTGTGTACTATTATGTGTGTTGTCGTGGTGTGTGTGTGTGATTTGTGAGTGTGATGTGTTGTAGATTTAAATTTTTTAGATTAGTGTGTAGATTTTTTGAGTGCGGTTTTAACTCTAGATTTGTTCAAATTTTCTGTTAAATACGATATTTTTATCGTTTATATAATTTTCTATTTTAAATTTTTAGGCTTTAGCGTTCAAACAATTTCATCCTGGACCTCACATTGTTTTTTTTCTTTTTGTCTGTTTTTTTTTTTGGCTGTTTAGTTTTGGCTTTGGCTGTGAGGTGTAGGATGGCAAAATTTGCTCAGGCGCGGACTTTCGATCGACTTTAGTCAACATCCGAGGCTAAAATCGTAACTTTGCCTCTTGGGATATCACCTCGTCGAACTCTAACCCTAACCTTTTGCTCTTGTCTGAAAGACTCAGATGCTAAGAATTCATCTCTAACTCGTTTAATGTATCTAACTACAACTTATTTCATAATTTCCGTCTGATGGGTGAAGTATGTGCCTATATAAACGAAACACTACTGCTAACACGTCTCGAGATCTCGATCTTTCCTAAAACTCGATTTCTATGGCTTAAGAATCTTTCTCCTTCTACTAACAATAATCTGTGCTTCTGCTACTGTTCTCTCCTAACAGAAACGATTTTCACGCCGTTTTTGAATATCTTACTACTTCTCACGAGACGTATATCTTCAAATCCAAATATGAGGCCTCTATTTGTAAGGGGATTTCAATGGTACATAACACTTGAATGGTTGGTTTTCCTCTCATTACTAATTTAGTGGGCGAGGAGCGAATATTCAGCATCTCAACGATTCTGGTAAGCAAGTAATTAAAAACCCACAACACATTTCCGGATCGTCCAAAACCAATTCTGAACATACTTGACCTTATGTTTCACCACTAGTCTTTCTCTCTTTAAATACACCCTTTTCGCTCCTATTGGTAAATCGGACCACAACCTTATATCTCTCAATTTAATACTTTCCTTCCAACAGATCCATCTGCCCTACTCGTTCTTTTCAGGACTTTATCGTCGCTTCTACGCTAAACTATAATTGAGATGACTGCTTTGACTCTGGGTGGACGCTTTCAGCTTCTCCGATAAGGTTGAGCTCTAATAGTTGATGTAATGAGCAGTTCATTCCGTTTGTCTCAACTAAATCTTCTCTCCTCAAATCCAATTGGTTTTCGATCGGCTTGGCTCTTCTGGCCATTCAGCTTAGAGACAGTGTCGATATCTGGGGTTGGAAAAATTCTCCTTCTCCTATACTCTTTGTCTAATTGTCATTCAGCAGAAATCGTTGTATGTGAACTCTTCGGGTCAGAGCAAAGCGGGCTTTCATTCAACGAAAGTGCGCTAACTCTCCTGTATTCTCCTACTGATAATCTTTCTGGGCCTCTTTGCCCAAAAACATCTAAAACAACTTCTGTAAATCTTCTTTCCTCCGCTTATTCGATCTGATGGTTCTTGTTGCTAATTCTCCAACTTGAAAAAGGCTAATCTCTTTTGGCCTCTATTTTCCTCTAACTCAAACCCTAGACGATTCTGGCATTCTACCTCCTCTCTCCTTCTGCCTCAATGTTTCCATTGCCATTGCCTTTGATTACAACTTGTCGGTGCATGGCTCCGAAAATCTAGAACGTTAGGAAGCGGCGCTCCGGCATTTGGCATTCCTCCCCGAGTTTGAGAAAGTGTGCTTTCGTGCTTACCCAGCCCCTCGTTCAACTATTTCTCTAAGGTCTCAATACTTAATACTCCCTCTAGTGTGTAGGAAGCACGCACATGATCCAACCTGATTTGAAAAAAGGAAGCGCTCCGAGCCTTCTAACTATCCGCCTATAGTCTTATCACTTGTTAAAAGCTATCAAACTATTCTTTGAAACTCTACTCAACTATCATTTCTTAGACCATCTGAATCTCAATTCACTTCTTTCCGATCGCCGTACGGTTTTTGGTGGAGGTCTACTGGCGATATTACTTTCCTATCTAAACTATTTATGTTTTCTGCCCGTAAGAAAACTACCGGGATAGACTTCCTGGTGGCGCTTGACTATAATAAAGCATTTGCGGGATGACACCGCGTCACTGCTTCTCCAGCTCCCCTCTTTTAGTTCTTATCTCCTACTTTATTCCTACTTTTCATAATGATCTTCTCACACTGCACATAACTCTTATCCACTCTTATCATCGGACTCGACCCTTCATCTCAAACTCATTAGATCTCAAATTTGTCATTCCTCTTTTACTTCTTGAGATTGACCTCTCGCCCTATCTTTCCGATTCATATTCTCGCTGACCTGGATTAGAATTTTCCGGCGTGGGGTCGTCTTCAACCTGTGTGTGAAATTACCAACTTCTATAATAAAAACCCAACTTTTTGCAAATCCGCCCCTCTAAGACACTTCTAACTTCCTATCTCTTTCGACAGTCTCTTGTTCTCTCCTGTGAACAATATAAACATCCTTGCCTTAACAATAAACAAAAAAATGTCTGTGGAACCTCACATCACAATGGTTGCTAGGCGGCCTCAAAGAAACTGGAGTTTGTTAGGCTGCGAGACTTTTTGCCTCTTCGCAGTTTGCTCCAGCTATACAGGCCTCAATTCACGCCTTTTTATGGATGAGTAACGTGCTTCTTATATCTGTGAGGTCATAGGGCTCTGGTTTCACCCAGCTTTTGGATAGGTCGAGTCAAAGCCAAAAGGTTTATAAACTTTTCTGCCCTTTCCAGTTCACTTGACCCTCTATCTTTGCTGCGCGGATGTTGTTTGACATTTATCTCTTTTCTTATGTAACCGCAGCGGCAATGCTCGAGGGGAAACTTGATCACTCGCGTTTCCACCACCTTAAGACGAACTCGTAGGCACATGAAGGTGCTGTGTTGCGCATGAGTTTTGTGTTGAAATTGGTAATTCGCTTTGTGATGCTTTCCTTCTTCCTGCCACCTCTATTGTGAATTTCTCTTCATCTTCTGTGTTTCATGCTGAATTTAATCTCTCTCACTTTTAAAGCCTGCGGTCTGTGTACATCTTGACGTAGGTTGCCGTAGTTGTATTAATAATAAGTGTGCAACACCACCTTCCTGAATAGGGCTCTGCGCGTGAGTGGTGTGACAGCTGTAATATATATATTATATTAATATAATATATTATATAATATTATATATATTTATATTATATATATATATATATTATATATATATTATATATATATATTAATACTATATATATATATATATATATTATATATATATATAGATATTATATATATATAATTAAATTAATAGATATATATATATTTTTTTTCAGTATTGTCACCACCACTCTCGCAGACCCCCTAGTATAATATATATAGTATATATATATATAAAATAATATATAATATATATATATATATACATATATTATTAATATATATATATATATATAGTATATATAGTATATATATATAATATTATATATACAAACAATATAATATTGATATATATATATATATATATATTATATATATATATATAATAATATTAATAAATATATAATATATAATATAGTATATATATATATATAATAAATATATTATTAGTATATATATATATAATAATATATTAATATAATATATAATATAATTATATATATATTATTATATATAATAATATAATAATTATATATTATAGATATATATAATATATACTATATATAATATATATTATATAATATATATATATATATATATTAATATATATATATATATAATATTATATAAATATAATAAATATTATATAATAGTATAATATATATATATTATAATTATATATTATATTATATATAATATTAATATATATATATATATATTATATAATATAATATATATATTATTATATATATATATATATATATATATTAGTATGAAGTTGTAAATAATTCTATAAATTTATACTCTGGCTCCAGCTCCGGCCCAGGTCCGACTTCGACGTATCTATTTCAAAATAGTTCAGCTTCCGACTTTGCGGAAATATTTTTACTTTCAATTTTTTATCTTAAAAAAAATTTATACTCAGAATCATTTTCTGCCGGCTCCGGCTCCGGCTCCGGGTCCGCTCCAGCTCCGCTCTTTTCAAAATTTGGTTCAAGCTCAACTTTTGTAGAGTTATTTACACCTGCAAAAATTAATAAAAAATTTGTTCTCCAGAACGTCCAACGTCCCAGCTCCAGCTCCAGCTCCAGCTCCAAGACTCCGCTGCGCAGCTCTGGACCTACGGCTCCGGACTCCGGGCTCCGGCTTCCGGCTCGCTCGCTCCGCTCAGCCCGGCTACAGCTCCGATCCGTTTCCATTCAGAATAATTCAGATCCGATTTTGGGAGTATTTTTAACTGGAGAAAAAACCAATTTCTTTTAAAAAGTGTATATATCTTTGTATTCAAACCTCTCGGTCTCGGGCCCGGCTCCGCGTTCCGGCTCCGGCTCCGCTCCGGATCGGTTCCTTTCAAAATTGTTCCGCTGCCAACTTGTAGATTTTACTTTCATCTGCAACAAAAATTTCTTTAAATAATTATGTTCTTCACATCCATACTCGCTATCCATACTCCGGCTCCGAATCTGGCTCCGGCTCCGACCCCGTTTCCATTTCAGAATAGTTCAGTCTCGACTTTGAGCAGAATATTCTTACCTGCAAAAACAATTTAAAAAAACTTTTGCTCCGGCTTCGGCTCGTGCTCCAGCTCCGTGTCCGGCTTCGGCTCCGCTCCGGCTCACGCATCGGATCCGGCTCCGGCTCCCAGCTCCACTCTGTAACTTCTTTTCATTTCTAGAATAGTTCAGCGCTCCGACCTTGCAGAAGTATCTTTACCTGCAAAACAATTTAAAAAAAAATACTTTGAATTCGACCCCGCTCCGGCTCCGGCTCCGGCTTCCTGCTCCGACTCCGGATCCGTTTCAAAATGTGTTGCAGGCTACCAACTTTGTGAGAATTATTTACCTGCAAAATTAAATAAAATTTGTTTCTTTAGCTCCCGGTTCCGACTCCGGCCTCAGATCCGCTTCGGCTCAGACTCGATTCCTTACCATTCAGAATATGAGTTTCAGCGTCCAACTTTGCAGAAGTATTTTTACCTACAAAAACAATCGTTAAAAAAAAAATATTGTACTTATTGTGTCGGCTCCTGCTCCGCTCCGCTCCGCTCCGGCTCCGGCTCGGTCTGGCTCCGGATCTCTGGCATCCTTGTCAAATTTGTTACAGCTCCATCTTTGCAGATATATTTTTCACCTTAAAAAATTTCTTTAAAAACATTTTTCTTGTTCGGCTCTGTCTCTGGCTCCGTTCGCTACACATACGTCTGGACTTCGACTTCTGAGACTTCATTTAAATGATTGAGAAGGGTAGGCTGATCTTAGTTGTGTTTGCGAAAAGAAAAAATTAAATTTATTATAAAATGTGAATAAAACCAGGAAAGGTAATGGAAAATTGAATTGCAATTTCGAACCTGGAAATGAAATTTTTTAGTTGGACACCCCTATAAAAAAAATATCCATGTATACTAAAAATAACCTTTCGGAATTATCGAAATCTAAAAATTAGTCACCATGATGTAGAGGAGGGAATTTTCTAACAATATTAGAGTATAAAATAAAAAAAGTGAATTTTTATTTTCACCTCTCTATATATATTTAGGGATGGTCAAGTCTTGACTCCCATCAACAATAAGATATGCATCATGTTTATATTTATATTTACGCTATATTGATATATACATAATTGCATATTAATTAATTTAATTAAACTTACCAGTTATAAATTATTTATAATAGTATGCTAGGATCTCTTCAAACAGTAGACACGCTGATCATAAATGAGAAGATGGCATTAATATTAAATTTAGATAATTAATTAGTTTATCACCATCGTAAAATATATATATATAACAAATGAGGCAAGAATGTTTATGAACCTAACAACCTAATAATATATAAAACATTATAATTACAAAGAACTATTAAGATATAACATACATGACGTTAACAACAATGAACCCAATATAAGAGACGTCAATGGAGTTGGTCTCTTGAGACTCAGATTGGATTTGTGACTTTGATAGTCAGGAAGCCATGATCAAAAAGATCCGATATATATACTAAGTATATATATTATATATATTAAGAATATATTATTATAATATATAGATATATATATTATAATTATATATATATATATATTAAATATATATATATTAATATATATATTATAAAATATATATTAAATTATCATAATATATATACTATATATATATATATATATATATATATATAATATATATTAATATATATATAATATATATATATTATATATTATAATATACATTATAATATATATATAATATAATAATATATATATATATACTATAAATATATATTATTAATATATATATATATAATATAATTATAAATATATAATAATATATATATATATACTTATATATATATAGATATTATAATATATATATAAATATTATATATATATATAATATTTATTATATATATATATATATATATATATTATTTATTAGATATTATATATATATATATATTAATATATAGTTAATAGTATTATTATTATAATTATAGTAATATATATATATATATATATATATATATATATATTATAATATTACTAAAAATATTATAATATAATATTATATATATAATATAATAAATAATATATATATATATTGTATATATATACAATATTATAAATAGGTAATATATAATATATTAATAATAATATATATTATCTATATATTATATTATATATATAGAGATAGATATAAATATATATATATATAGATATTAATATATATATATAATTATTATAGTATATTTAAATAATAAACTATATAATATAAATAAATATATATATATATATATAAATATAGTATATATATATAATATATATATAGAATATATATAATATATATAATATATATGTACTAGTATATATACACAGTATATATATATCATATTATAATAATATATATTAATATATATATAGTATATATATATATATATTATATCAGTATAATAGATATAATATATAATATATAGCATTATATAAGTATAATGAGAGGATAATGTTGCAATAATTTAAAATATTGAAATCAAAGACTTAAAATTCATTTTTAGTCAGATCCAGCACATAAAAATTACTACTTTGTTGTGCTCTGTTTCAACTGCACCAAGTATATTCATAACATTTCTCTAACTAGTATTATGTATTGATAATCTATTTTTACTTTGCTTTAAATTCAAACTCTGACTCTTTATGAGCCATAAAAACAAAATCTCGATGCTTTTTCGCAAGACCCCACAAAAGATCCCTATGAGAACCCTATGAGAACCCTTAGGAGAACCCCACATTTGAAATCCAAAAGAATGATTCATCTGCTATCCCCTAAGAAACCCCTTTTTTAGATACTCCCTAAAAAGACAGGGAGAAGACAGAGAAGACAGAGAAAGACAGAAAGAGAGGGAGATAGATTTGGAGATAGAGGGTTTAGAATGTTTCATAAGAGCTTACCACCTTAGATCGTGATCAGTCGGGACAGATAAGACATTGGGATAACAAGTCTTTAAACTTAGGATATTAGTTAGGCAGTGAAGTCAGGGAGGAGTGAAATATAGAAGTTACCGAATAATTAGATAGAGTTAGGTCTTTTTAAAAAACAGACAGAATTATATTGTTTATTAAAATTAGAAAGAAAACATTTTTTCTTTAATATACAATTGAATATATAAGTATATGTATAATGAAATGATTATATATATTGGTATATATCAATCTATATATTGATTTTCTTTATATTTTTATTGTTAATTATTTAACAAAATATAAAAGATAGGAAAAAAATTATTTACAGCCAAAATGTGAAGCTAGGCTGTTGAGAGTTTTGGTCAAGGAGCAGAGGTAATTACCAATAACATTTATTGTATAACTAACTTTAATTAACCAAGTTATTAATAATTTCTATCTAATTATGAATTATAAATTATAATTGTTATTATGGTTACTGATGGCAATGACATATATTGTTCTACTTTAAATAATTGCTACAATAAAGGATAATAATAATGGCAAAATTGTTACGAGTGGCATCAGTAATAATAATGATATAATAATTAAGAAAATAATAATAATGGTTTATTTTTATAATAATTGAATAATAATATAATAATAATATTAATAATGATAATAATAAGATAAATACATTGTAATAATTAAAACTCTAGTTAAGATCCTTGAATAATAAATATAAGTTCTTAAATAATAAATGAAAATAAAAATGCAATATATATTTATGTAAATGTATTTATTAAATTTCTATATTTGATATATATATATATATTTTGCCTAAATATGTTAGATGTGAAGATCATTTTTAAAATTATTTAAATATGATGTTAAGCTCTATGCAAATGAAATAATACCTTTTGTAATCCAAGTTTTATCTTGTAAAAAATAGCATATAATATTCTTGTAAAATTTTTAAATATTTAAAAATGTAACACTAATTAAATGTCAATTCACAGATATTAAATTTATAAACTTATTATTTAAAGATCAGTTGATTATACTATGTCTTTGTTGTTATTATTACAGGATTTTTTTAGTGTTATGGTTTTTCAGCTATGTTTTATTTTGGAATTTATGGATATGGTAGGAATAAAGATTTATGGTAATCAGCGTATCATTTAATACAACAACTGGTGAATTCTACATGGAAAGTGGGATATCACCAGACTGGCGCTCTCGCAATCAGGATGGATATGGTCGTTATCGCCTCCGTGCATTTCTCTGTAGTGGCTACTACCACCTTCGCATGAGCTCCGAAAGAGGAGACGAAGGATATTGTTTTCTCTGTAGTGGCTACTACCACCTTCGCATGAGCTCCGAAAGAGGAGACGAAGGATATTGTTTTCTCTGTAGTGGCTACTACCACCTTCGCATGAGCTCCGGAAGAGGAGACGAAGGATATTTGACCAATTCGCACTTGGAATCTCTTGAGACACACAAGGCCAAACACTTACCATATGCCTTATGTCCAGTTCAGACGGTCATGTGGGTGACCCTGTCAATAACCAATTCAGTAGATGAAACCTCTGTGTCCAACAAAAAATTCCATTGAATTTCGACCAGAACTTCTCTGTTTACGTAAAGGTAAAGTACGTACATACAAAGAGAAATGTATTTTTATATACAAAATAATACACTTACACTAAAGTTTAAATTGGATAGGAAATTATGCACAAGACGGTATGCAATATAATAAAACCTTTGGGTCTTATTATATATAGTATATTTCAGCTTGTGCAAATTTCAACACAAAAAGGTGTTAAAATTTAAATGAAAACATATATGTTATTGTTTTCCAAAAAATTACAAAACAAATTTTTACAAATGGGTGACAGGAAAAAATTTCCCATTATAGCCATTGAAAGAGGCTATTTTATTACTTTGGGTGAAAAGTGTGAAAATAGACATTTTTAATATATAAAGATTATATTAAATTAAATTTTGATTAATGACATTAGTATCTTCATTTTATATGTTTTTTTTTGTTGTTTGTTTTTTTTAAGCAAAACTACCATAAAAAACTATAAAAGAATTTTTTGATTGCATTTTTTTTGTTTTGTTCCGATGAAGGAAGATTTTTTAAGAAAACATAGAAAAAAATGTAGATCAGCATTTGTAATTAATAATTAGGAACTTAGTAATTAATTTTGTCTTATTTGCTATAAATGATAGTATATGAGTTAGAGATCATTTTAGTAAAAAACCGGCCCTTTAATTCTTTTAAACAAAATCACCGAAACTAGAGTTAGTTAAAAATTAGGAAAGTCGCACATAACTAACAGCATCCCATAAACTCAATAAGATAGTTGTTGAATAAAAAAGTTTGTTCGAGAATTTGTTCTGTTTACATTTATTGAGAAAATCGAGCTCAATAAATCAGAATCAGCAAAATAGTATACTCATTCACTCACTAAAGACTTGAATGAGAAATTGTGAGAGTAAAATAGTAAGAGGGAAAAGACGCTGAATGCGGAAATAAACAAAGACAGCCTTGAGACATTGACTTTGAGTATAACATTGACCGATAAAAAATATTGAACTTGACATAGTGCTCAAAGTTTATTCGTTTTTGCAAGCTTTCATTATTCATGTTTCTTGCTTCTATATGCTTTAAACACACCACACAGACACACATACATTATAGTATATATATTCGGTTGTTTGTTTTTGTGTTGTCTTTGATTGCTTTTCCGTTTTTCTATTTCTTTGTTTTGTTTTTTATTATGCAATATTTTTAATTGATTTTATGCATTTATTTTAAACTTTTAACCATTATTTACGTTTGATTTTTGAATTATGTTATATATTGATGTCGTACAAATCAGTATATATAATTAAAAAGATTTCGTTGAAAATTAGTAAAACAAACAACAAAAATTTGAAGAAAATGAAACTCGACCTGTAAAAATTATTTTCGTTGAAAATAGTAAAAACAAAACAAAAATTGAGAAATGACCCTCGACTTGTAAAAATATTTTCGTTGAATAAATAGTATAAAAACAAAAGAGACCAAAATATGAGACACAATGAGCCCTATCGTACTGTTAAAAAAATATTTTCTTTTTTATAAATCGTAAAAACAAAAAACAAAGGGAAATAACCCGTATCGAGTAGAAAAGTTTGGGTAAAAGTAGAGAAATCCAATATTGGTTTTTTTATTATAATTGTGTGGCTAAAAATACCAAGATATATATTGTTTTTTGTGTATTTTTACATATAAAAATATAAATAGTTTTTATTATAAAAAAAATACAGAATTTGTAATTAAATATAAAAAGTTACAAATATTAGTAAAGGACCTATAGAAAAAAGAACAAAGTTAAAATGGTCATCAGAACAAGTTAAAAGGTTCATCAGAAACAAGTTAGGAAGTCATAGAACAAGAAAATGGTTCTATTTTTGACCCTTGACCCCAGAACACAAATTTGTTCCAGAGAACACAGGTCATAGGAGCAACACATGGTCATTAGAGAATATGTTCTCCTAGAAACAATAAGAAAGAAATTCTTTAGTTAAAACATAGTCTAAGTGAGACTAAAAAAGTCTACAGACAATTTTTCAAGAGATACAGCAGACTTTTTCAGAAAAGATTTATAATATAACAGAATTGGAATCAGGTGCATAGAGGCTGAATTGATCAAGAAATTAGAAAATAGTTCACCATTGTGAGAATAAATAAAGGTTGACTAGTACCGTTGACAAAGAAGGATCAGAATAAGATTAAACTTCGACAAATAAGCAACAAAAGAAGTTTTAATAAAAGCTTAAAATAATACAAAAGTACTTCTTTAGCGGAAAAAGTTATAAGAACATTAATTGCCAAATCAGAAAAATTTGACCAATATTCTATATATTAAGAATCAATATGAGAACCATATGTTGTGAACAAATGACTTACAAAAAAAGATATTATATTTTTTTTTTTAAAATAGCTTACATTCAATTTATATTAGAAAATATTAAAGTGATTAAAAGTTTCATTTAATTTTTTAATTAATTATTTTTTTTATGTGTGAAGACAATAATAGTGATTTAATATTCAATCAAAAATGAACATAGAAAATTTAGTGAAAATTATTTTCGTCTGATAATCATAATTTTTTGTTCTAATAGGAAAGAGAACACAGTTCCCATTTTGGTGAAACTGTAGAAGAAAGTTAATACAAAAAAATGTAAAAAGGTTAATAAATTAAGGTGAGGTCAGGACACTCGAAGTAAAATTAATTCAGATAAACCGATCTTAATGAAACAATAGGTAATATAAACTGAAAGTGATTAGAATTATTTTTACTAAATTTTTCATTTGGCTCTTAATATTCCCCCTGGTTTTTTTCTGTGATGAATTGTTCATCCAGTACAAAAGAAAATAATCATATTACGCTTGTAAAAGGTCTTTGGAAGCTTTTGATACTGAATGTGTTCATAAGAGAAATCATCCAACTAAGATCAAGTTTTGGAGTGTCATGTCAGTGTTTAAAAAAGGCAAGCTCGAGATTATTAATGGTATAATGCGCATAAGAAGTAAAAAGCAAACCTTGAGGAATAGAAATGAAAAAGAAGACAATAAAAAAAAGTTAATTGATTAAATCACTAGTTGAATTGTGCCACTGCACTGAAAACACCCAAACATCATGTGGAATATTAGTACATTTATTTCACGAGAGGATAGTCTCTCTCTAAATGGTCAAAGGATAGTTTGTTAAATATTAAAAATATGTAATGTGTATTTTTAATTTGTTGTAATTAATTTGTTGTAATTATTTCATATTAAAAACATTAATAAAAAAAATTAAACTCTACATTCTTAAGCATTAAAAAATATTTTTTTATATGCAAAAATATTGCTGCATTTTTAACCACACACAGAAAAAAATAGAATAAAAAATACGAAAATACTTCACATATAAAGATAAGGATATATAATTAATATATTAATATATATTATATATATATATATAATATATATAATATAATATATTATATATATATATTATAATTAATATATATATTTATATTATATATATATATATATATATATATAAACTTATGGCGCAATAGATAATTTATTATTTAACTAGATTTCCCAATTTATTTCTTTAGTTATAAATTAATCAATTTGACTCAATGTAAAAAAATTTGTTATTCTCTTCGTTGTCATTGTCTAATGTGGTTATATATATATTCGATTAATTTTTAATACTGATTATTTATAAATAATCTGATAATTTTTTTTCAATTTTTAGCGAAAATAATTTCTCATATACTACCCCATATTTTAAAATGGACTCAAAATAGCATATTGAAAAACTTGAGCAGATAAAAGAAAACTAATTTATTTAGTAAAAGTATTATTTATTATTTCTAGCTCTAACAACTCATTTTATTTCTCAAGAAGATAGTAAATTATTTTGTTAAACATTTAAAGAAGAAAGAAAGAAAACTGTTCCCAGAAGCACCAAAACCGAAATCTGTTTCTGCAAGAGATTTGGAGTGTAATTTAGACCAAACAATAATTGATGAGATTCACAGTTATCAAGATGTTGTCAATGATATTATTGAACTTTTCACAACAGGAGAATTCACCGGTAAAACTTACGAATATTTGGCAGAGATGACAGATTCATTCGGACCAAGAATAGTAGGTACAATATATATATATATATATATATATATATATATATATATATATATATATATATATATATATATATATATATATTATATATTATATAGTGTGGTGTAATATTATATATATATATTAATTTATATATATATTATATTTATATATATAAGAATAAAGATATTTTTACACAAAAAAAATTATATATATATATATATATATATATATATATATATATATATATATATATATATAATATATATATATTATATATATAAAAAATCAAAAAAAATATATATATATATATAATATTGTATAAATATATATATATATATAATAATATTATATATATATATATATATATACATATATCCCCTCCATAATAGATAGATATACTTAATGTACAGTTATATATATATATATATATATATATATACCATCAGTGAAACTCTTATGCAAAATAAGAAGCAAAACATAATCATAGAAGTATATTCCTCCCACCCACCCCCAATCCCGGCAAAAAATGTGAGTAAGTCAAAGACTTTTAAAGTAATAGAAAAAGGAAGTAGCTATCCAGAATTGAATCGGAAAGATGAGGATGAGAAGCAAACCTAGAAAAAAAGTACACTAAGAAACATTATAGTTGACAGAGAATGGAGAAGTCTCTGCAACAACAATATCTGCCGAAATGAAACGATTTATTAGAATAATGGGCATGAGTGAGCAACGTATGACATACAAGGTCAAAATTTTGGATGTCAAGCGCTACCACACAAAACTCCTAAACATTAGACCATAGATCAGTTAGAAAGTAAAGTAAATAATTTGAAAGCTTGATTTGAAAGAACGAGATTTCATATGATGCAAGAAATGAATTCTACCAAGTAGAGATTCGAAATAGGTAAGGAGGATACAAGTAAGAGCTGTAGAGTGATAGTCAGAGGGTTCAGAACGGCAACCTTTCTTCTGGGTCGGCTAAACATAAGCGCGCTTCAAACACCGAGGAAGGACATTCGTGTTAATATATATAGAGTAGAATTGAACGAGGGCAGGTTATATCTCTGTAGTACTCTCCCTTTAAACACGGGGAGTTAAGCCGTTCAAACCACTTGATTCCTCAAGTTATTTCAAGTGTTTCTGTGTCCCTTTAGGTTTGTTATGCATTTTCATATGAAGGAAAACTATGTTCTCAATATTTTTGAGATTTAGTTCTACAATTTCTGTCCAACTGACTTCAAACTTCATCTATACAGAATCGGGTCAATCATCAAAAATATCATAACACTGATTTTGATATCTATTAACAATTCACCAGAGCCCCCAATACTCAATACCCAATACCAAAGCCCATTGAGAATGGTTTTCATTTTTTTTTTATTATTTTTTTTTTTTTTAGAGTTATTTGTTCTTGTTCGTATGATCAATATGAAATTTTTAGAGTGTGTATAAGTATATTTGGGGAGATTCATTTTTTTTTTCATTAAGATCATTGCTTTTGTATATTCAATTATTTTGTCTCTAGGCACTTTAAAAAATTAAAATAATAAAAATATTAAAAATCTGTGACTCCCCTAAATATATATAAACTTATATTTTAATTCCTTTCAGGAATAAAAGTCTTTGCTGTTCTTCACTCTTTAGTCCTAAAAGAATATTTTATTATTTTTAATTTTATTTTCAAACTTCTATTTCAGAAATAATTAAAATTTAACTGATGCATAACTTTCCCTTCGTTCAAATATTAAATATATATTATATCTATATATAATATATATATATGATATACTATATAATCTTATATATATATATATATAAATATATAAAATAAAAGATATATATATTTAAATATTATATATATATAGTAATATATATATATATATATATATATATATATATATATATATTATATATATATACTTATATATATATTATATCATAATATATATATATATATACATATATCATATATATATATATATATATATATATATATATAATATAGATAAGATATATATATATAATATATATATAATATATATATATATTATATATATATATTAAGATAATATATACATATACTATATACTATATACTATATATATATATATATATAATATACTATTATATATATATATATATATATATAGATATAATTATATAATATATATATATATAATATATACTATACTATACTATATATATATATATATAATCTAAAGTGATAATAAATGCCAATGAGAGAGAGAGAGAGAGAGAGAGAGAGAGCAGAGAGAGAGGAGAGACGAGAGAGAGAGAAGAGGAGAGAGAGAGAAGAGGGAGAGCCGTGAAGGCCTATGTCTCATTAACAGTATTATGTTCTCTTAATCCGTTCCCACACAGTCAGGCCCAAACCGTTGCTCTCTTTTTCGAGCGAGTGTGGATAGAGACAGAGGGGACCAAGGCAGAGTAACGGGCATTCGTATATGAGTCCATCTGTGAAGGCTAATCGTTCTGGAGCATGTGGCAATAATGCAGCAAATATATTCACAGTATGTTTAGCATATTAATATGAAGAACAGCAAGTATAAGGCACAGGTTATAGAATAGTAAGTATAGTTGAATTGGTGTGTGAAGCGAGAGCTCCAGTTAGTCAAGGGGAGAATCAATGGATGCGTAAGAGAGAAATAATTGGGTGAAGGCTGAGTTTCTCAGAGCGTTACTCTTGGAACGGATACCCGCACTTACATAGCATAATCAATATACATATAATATATATATATTATAGTATAGACTATATATATAGTATTTAATATTATAACATATTATAATATATAGTATAGTATAGTATATAATATAAATAGTATATAATAGATATGAGTAAATATAGATATGATATACTATATATATCATAGGCCAGCGTTTAGTATAACCGTCATGAGTGTAGCTTAAAAAGCTATTAATGCTACAAGAAGTAAAAACGGGAATCAATACATTGCAAGTGGGTATGGGCTGGTCGATATGATGTTTTTAGTGCTGGAAGAGATTGTAATTAAAAAAAAAAAAAATAAAAAATATATAATATATATCATAAAATCATATATCATATTACAAAAACTACAATAGCTACCAGGGAAAAGGAATACATTTGGAATCCGTGGTAAAAATTTCACATGATGGAAAAATGCTTTCATACGCGCACACTAGGGGGCGCGAGCCGCGGGGAACAATAGGGAGGGACGTTTCCAACCCCATTTGAAATAGGGATGGGCTGAGTGTATAACCCCGCGAAGCACCCAAATTACCAAAGAGCGGGGGTCCGGAGACCCCCCCGGACGGGGGGGGGGAAAATAAATTATGACAAAGATAGATGAGAGTGGTTGGTTAAGATATTATGAAGGGGTTCCCCCTTTTTTACCCCCCCCCCCCCCGGGTTTAAGTGTCTTATCTAAGGTTCGCCCGCCGGGAGAGAGGCCGAGTGAAAAGTGACCCCGACTCCTGCCTAGTGCGGGTGCGGGGTTATACCCTTGGGAGGTTTGGTATTTCTTTTGAGAAAAAAAAAAAAGCAAAATTTAATGAGAATAGCGATATTTATTATAACGAGAATTAGGTAAACCATATGAAAAAGTTCTCTATGTTGTCCAATAAAAGGTCCTCATTAAATATCCGGTCCTGTTTATGCATATTAAGACTATAGATGTGATTAACAATAATTTTTATTTTTTATTTTTTTTCTTCTTATTTTTTTATTTTTGCGTGTCACGCGAGTGTGTTTTGTTTTGTTGTTTTTTAATTTCTATGTGACAATTTGACCAGGCATTCGCAATAATACCATGGCTGTAGGCTATTGTAGTTTGAGATTTTTTTTATTTTTATTATGTAATTTTTTTTTTTTTTTTTTGTTTTTTTTTACATTTCCGCACTAAAATTGGACCAGCATTCCACCAATATATTCCGTTTTAGTGTAGCATTAATAGTTTTAAGATACAATATGACGCGTATATACTAAACGCCTTGACCATTAGTAATAATATATAGTATATATATATATATATTATAATATATATATGATATATATATAGTAATATTTTATAAGTGGAGTAATAAAATTTATATTTAAAAGATGGTAGAAGTGTATAAAAAATATTTTAATTTTTTTGATACATATTTAATATCTATTTTTCTTATTATTATTCCTTTTTTATATATATATATCTTATATTATGTAATATAATTATAGTTATATAATAATATTGATGTCAGCCCCTTCCGTTCTCCCAAGTTTAGAGCCAACATCGTATCTATCTCAAGAGAGAAACTACATACACTACCAGGAATAGAAGAATACATTGCGTGAAGATAGTGCTGTTCCCAAATTTTAGGCGGAAAATGTAAAAAAAAACAGAGCAAAAGGAGAACATTTAAGCTTATAGAGGGTATATAGAGGCTCAAAAAGCGTACGAATTCTTTACAGTGAAAAGATAATACATTTTTGGAGATCCTTCGTAAATTTTGCATAGGAAAATTAAAAAAATTAAAAAAATAAAAAAAAGCAATATTTGAAGTATATTCATAGATATTGATTTTTACAAAAAATAACGTATTTTTAGAGAGTCTTGTTTGATGGTTTTTACTCGTTAAAAAAAATACACTTTACTCTATTAAATTTGCTGTTTTTATTTTCAGTAGCATTTTCAAAGGGTAAATCGCAAAGATTGGCAGGAGTCGGGGTCTCTCTTTGCCTTCCCCGGGAACACGGGTAGGACTTAATTCCGCGCTCCTCTCCTGGGATGGTCTCGCGGAGAGTGACCCGCCGGCTCTTTTTGGTAGTTGGTGTCCAGGGGTTCCTCCGCCCCGCCCCTACGGGCGGTATGGAAAACGTCCCCCCCCTGTGTACCCACCGTAACGCTCGAGCCTCCTAAATTGCCTTGTAATACCTTTACAAATAATGTGTATATATACTATGTTACTATCCCAGGGCACCCCTCCCCAAAAAAAAATTAGCCTAATTTTGTTTAATTTTTTCTGTTTTTTTTTTTTTTTACATTTTGCACGAAACTAAAATGTTACAGGAATTGCAGTATGTATTTCTCTACCCTGTAGCTTTTTCTTAGTTTTCGAGATATGATTTTTTTTTTTTTTTTTTTTTTTTTTTTTTTTTTATGTTTACTGTAGTTTGCTCATTATAATGTTTGTCTAATTTTGCCAGAAGTGTCCAGCTTAAAATGTTTTTATTTTCAAGTTTTTGTGTCTGAACTTGTCTGGTTTTTATGGGTGATCTGTTTTTAGATATGGAATGTGTTCTTTGGGAATATCGGCGCATATACTAGTAATATTTTATATATATATTATATATATATTATAATTATATATTTTAGTGATTATTATAATGTAGTTTATATTATATATATATTATATACTAAATATTAAGTTTATATTATGTATGATTGTTTATATTTTAAAAAGTTAATTGTGAACATGTGGCAATATAAATAAATATAAGTATATATATAATAATATACCTAAATTATTTTACATATATTACTTTAAATATATAATATATTATATGTATATAAGAAGAGAGAGAAGAGAGAGAGAGAGAGAGAGAGAGAAGATAGAGAGAATATTATTTATTCATCAGTAATAAATCCGAGAAAAGTTGTTAATCGGTGCCAACTGCATATATCTTAATCTATAGATCCATGCTTGTGTTAGTATTTTCTACACTTAATAACTCTGTCAGGTTTCAAACTTCTGGACTTAAACTCATTATCACTTCTAACCACATATTTCCATTTTTAGAATGGCATCTTTTTCAAAACTTATATGCAGTTTTAACCTGTTTCTGGTCTAGATATTCTCCTGGAGAAACTAATACCCTATTATTTATTTTGTATAAATGTTCAGTCCACTTACTACACCTTCTTCCTCCTTTCTATCAAATACCAACCACACTTTTGACGATATAGCCTTGTTACTACTGACAGTGTTCTTCCAATTATTTCATAAATAGTTCCAAACCTATATTATTCCTCATTCTTCGGTTTCTGACCAAAGTTTCTCACTCATTCAAGATGCAAAACACAAATATGATTACAAATATTTTCTCCTTTCAATATTCTAGAAGCCAAAAGATTGTCTTCGTTAAAAATTACTCATAAAACCCTTTATCTCTCCCACTTTTTCTTAATTGTGGATTCATTCCTTGATTCATACCACATACAGTTCCCTCACATAACTATACATATTTAAAATCTGATGCCTTCTCTGCAATCTTTTGCCCATCGGGAAACTATGTTGTTCGCAAATCTCCTAGGCTTTGCCTCATATTTAAACTATTCCAAATTGTATCCTTCCTTCTTATCTCCCTAAGTTCTCCCAAAATACCCTTCAATCACTTATTAGCTTCACAAAAATCCATCCTATAAGAAGCAGTATCCTGTTCGAGTACACAGTTAAGTTCATATTACACTCAACAAAAAATTTATCACACCTAATAGTGCATATCCTCCTATCCACGTTGCTAAATGTCATACATAGCTAATTTTGGAACAAGAAAAAAACCAACGAGTTACATAGTGTCTCTGTCCTTTCTATCCCATGACAACTGTCTATAAAGACCACAAAAATCGACACACATTCTCAGAATCTTTGTACTCCCCAAATCAGTAGACGTCTCAGGGTATCAATACTTAATACTAATCAACAAATAACTATCTACTCAAGTACCAGAATGTACGACTCTCTCCATTTCACTATAATTTCGAGGGATTTTCTAATTGTATTTTCTCTGAAAGAGATTACTATAAAACTGTTACCCATACTAACTAAAATCCTCCATAAGTCTAAACCAAATGCTAATACTCAAGAAATAAGAGAAAATAGAATTGTACAACAATATGCGCTCCTTGAGTAGTACTCTAAAACATGTTCGCTTCCAAAATAATGTTAAAGTTATTCCTACTTATTCTTTCACATCTTAGACCATGTTATATTCGCGTCGTATAATTTCAATATGGTGATGAAGTGAACTCTGATCCATTTAAACAAGAACAAATTGTATTTAAATGTCGAAATACCTAAATCGAAAATAATAAGCCTTGTGTTTATAATTATTTCTGTAGGAAAGAAGCACAGGGTATAGTATAACACTTATCCGATTTAAAAAAATCATTATTCAAAAAATATAACACCGAAACTTTTCTACGCTTATAGACTGTTCACTCCATCAAACTCGTCCTGTATTATTCTGTCATGTCAATTGATCACACGATATTTTTTAAAATCTCTCCTACATTTCATAAGAATCTATTAAAGATCCAATAAAGCTTTCTAGTATTCGTTTCACAAACTTTCGGCCTGTAGTAGAGTCGTGATTAGTAACCAACATAATTTCGTGGTTAACTAAACATATACCCTGTTTTGTTGGTCCTTCATTTATCATGTTTGTTTAACGCATTTGCTCGCCATAAACACCAATTCTCGACTATCCATCCCTTTATTAACTTATAACGAAATATTAATTTATATTGATATAATAATTTAAAAAAAAATGACATTTAAAAAAGAATAAATTTTTCCTTTTAAAACATTTAATATTTTTAATATAAATTATATATAAGATATAGGTTATATATATATATGAAGTATTATAGAAATATAATATTTTATATTAAAAAGAAAATATATATATATATATTAATATTAATATGACTATATTCATAGAAATTTGATAAGGAGAATAAAGGTTCTATTAACTCTTAACTCCTTTCAAAGAAGCTGGTATGATGACGTTGAAACCACCCCTGATATATGTGAGTAGATTAATATACAAAGAATACTAAAAAATACAGAATTTAAAGCCACATTATAAGAGCTCTACCTAGCAATATAATAACTGTATCATAAGAGAGATAAATGTGGTAGATGTACATTTCTGATAGACGTAATTATAGATGAACGATATAAAACCGTAATTGGAAGCTGTTTGGTATGAAAAACAATGCTATTCTTCCAAGAAAGATATTGGAGAGATATAAAAAAACTTCCTAGAATATAATATGAGAAAGAAAAGGGATGGTTTGAATGAATTAACTTGCGTCGAACATGTTATTTGTGTCCTAAAGGAACAATTATGCTTGGTTCAGATAACAACCAGCAGTCTGACTTGAGTTTTTGGAAGTACCCATTCCAAAAGGTAAGAGGGTTAAAAGACCCTCTTGAACAGAAAGAAACTAAATGAAAAATAGATTCAACAAAGGTAAATAGGGTTCAAGGAGAATTTATGTGCAGTAAAACGAAATATATAGATTCAGAAGAAGACATGAGAACTTAGTTCCTCCAAGGCCATTCTCTTGAGTTTGAAATTTATAAGACATTATTCTGGAGTAAGTGCTCGGTGAAGTATGGGAAGTGTTTCAAAATGACCGCGGAATTCATGAAGGATTGATATAGCTTTACCCATATGAGGGAGAAGTAGAAGGGCATAAGGGATTTAAGATCTGCACTTCAGTTTTTTGGTACGGCTAGTTTAGTTCATTAGAGTGAGATTGAGTGACAGCTGACTTATCTTAAGGGAAAAGATGTAAAGCGTTAGAAAGGTATAAATAATCGAATTTCGACATATAAGGTAAACGATTCATTACAAGTTGATATGTGCTTTAAAACAGATGGTGCAGTGCCGTTCAAACCGGTTCGCGAAGTAATTGGCGGACTATAAAAGTACATCTCAAAACCAAAACGCGGGAAAGATAAAGGATTTCAAGAAATTATATCAGAAAGAAGATAGAGCATTTAAGATAATTACAATTAATACGAAAAAAGTTATAATAAGATATTCATAAATTAGCTTTATACCTAAATGGTAGACTGCGTATACATGAAATATTATCAGGCAGTAATGTCTAGTACTGATTAACATTAAGCAACATAACTTCTACCGATTAATAAATGCCAAATAGAAAGGCAATAAAGGACCAGAAATTCATGTGAGAAAGATAATATCGATATTAACTAACAGTAGGAACGTTATCCTTAACGTACGAAAAGAGGATCATATAACATACGATCTAAAGATATAAAACCGAAGGAAAAAATACAAGAATACCTATGACCATACCTTAACTAGTACATAAAGAATAAATAGATTCAAAAACCTTGAAGAAGTAAAGAGCAGCGGTTGAGCCAGTATGAGGGTTTAGAGGAGTTAATCATTTTAAGCACAACATGAATGAGAACACGCTTTCAACAGAAAAGGAAGGTTGAATTTGATTAGTTTAGAGACTAAAATAGTGTAAAGAAGGAACGAGGATAGTACAGGATGAAATAGAAGCCCTTCTAAGGTGCATGTTCTGAAACTATAGGAGGGAAGACATAAAATTTATTAACTTTCTTAATGCTCTGCTCAGAGAGGACAGGAATAACATTTTTAGAGAAAATTACAATGCTTATATAAATTAGTTGGAAATGAGATGGAAAAGAAGGAATGGTTTAGGAATCATCGAAGTAGAAATAAACGAAGATAAAATTGCAATTCTGCAGTCGAATAAAACTGGAGTCAGGATGGGAGTGAAATTGAAAACGGAAAGAGATCTCATTTTCTGCAAATTGACATAAAAAGAGAGAGAGGAATAGGAAACAGAATGATTACTGCTTATTGTACAGAGAAAAGAGATTTTAGTGTTTCAAAAAATAGGTTAAGCACGTTACAGGTATGAAAAGTAAAAGCAAGCTTCTGGATTATCAAGATTAAAGTAATTCCTGAAAAGTCAAACATTACTTAGTGAAGTCCTGAAGTAAACAGCACGAGAAAAGAGCTTAATCGAAAATAAGACCAGTTTATGGTTAAATAGAAAGAAAAACAGAAATGTTTTCTTCCATGCGCAAGAAAGAAAATCTGCCAAATGCTATCTTTTATTGATTTTTCCATTCGAAATAGAAGAGATCATTCAGGTAAAATCAAAGAATTACAACTCAACACTCCAAAAGTAAAATTCAAACAGTGTTAAAACTGATCGAAGTTTCGACAAACGAGTTATTGTTTTAAGATTAGTATGTATGTATAGTATATATAATAATAATATAATATATTAATTATATATAAATATATAATAATAATATTATTATATATATATATATAATGTAGTTAAATATATAAATAAATAGTATATATATATATAATAGAGGTAATGATACTAACTCTTACGGATATAATATTAGTCTCACAGTAGGTAAAATAATAATATAATATATAAACTATCATAATATAAGTTAATAACTTCATGGTTACGATTTCACCTGTTGGCATAATAATATGTGGTTCTCGGAATAACATTATATTTGAATATATATTTATATTTAAATAATATTATGGAGTAGGCATATTAAGATATATATAGATAATAATAGATATATAAAGATTCAAAATTATAGTAAATTGTATTAAGTATAATATATTATATATATAATTATATATAAGTTAATAGAAGTTTATGAGTATATTATAATACGAAAGATATATCTGTAATAGTGTAGTGTAGTACTATATCAGAAGTAGTTGTGAATCTCAGCGGACGGCGGGTTTTATCCAGACAATGACGCACCGCTTTTCGATATGAAGAACTAAGAGGATTATTGGCTTTAAGACTATGGAAGTAGTAATATCTATAGTTATGGGGGACATAAGATGCGAATCCGTGCTTAAGTTTAAAGTCTGTATGTATGTACTATAAGAGGGTGTCACCCGCGAGGGTGGACGCCGATATCGGTGTTTATGGCGTGATCTAGCGATGTGGGATGAGGTTATAGGGGTCCTAACAAGCATTATTGCGAGCTCGCGCGAGGACGTACGCAGGCTTGCGAGGTCAAACAACCGAAGGTCTGTTTGACCGACAGACACAGATGAAGCGCGCTGTGCGCCCAGTACACATACACATTTGATTATTATTATGTACATGCGAAAGATTCGATTTCCCGAAGGAACATGAGTCGTGATGTCTAAAAGCGAGTCCCTGGTAAGGGATTCGTTTTTTTACGCACTCCCCGACTTCGGATTCCGCCGCGGTTTCTTCGTACGGCATCACTATGTCGCGAGTGTGTCTCGGATAGTAGATCTACATGCGTTAGAGTTAAGACGTAATCGTGTGTTCAAACTGTTGTATCAGTTCTATGCAAGGATGATAAACTGATCTGCGGTTGGGTTGTGTGGTGAGACCGGAGTCACCCCTGAAGGGCGTGCTTGGCCCCTTAGCCGCCAAGGTCAATCGTCCTGAAAATCCTGTTAGGCCTTAACGCTTATCGAATGAAATTAGGATGTGAGTTTTATGATGACGCAATCTCGTCGGAGACGAGAGTACGTTTCTCTGCGTCCCTCCTCCATAATGGGGGACGCTGCCCCCTCTCTAAAAATTAAAAATAATCGTGTTAGAAGACTGAAAACTTGGAGAAAGGCTGAGGATCGGAGTCGCAACGGAGACGGAGTTGGAGTCGGATTCGAAGACGGAAGTCGGAGTTGGTTCCGGTTTCGGAGTTTCCTGGACCCCCACCGAGGGGGCGTTCTCCAGTTGTAAAAAAAAGAAGGAAGAAATTGCCATGGAATGCAAAACAGAAGAAGAAAGAAGAAGAAGAAAGGAAGAAGAGGGAAGGAGGAGGAAAGAGGAAGGAAGAAGAATGAGAATGAGGAAGAGTAGGAGAAGGATTCAGAGTGCGCTCCGGCACCGGTGCTGAGCCCACTGCAGGTGCCGAGTCGTAATATTCATCTCGATAAACAAACAAGGCGGTAAGTCTCGCTATGTCCTCGATGATTCAATTTCGTACTTATAGTTTCAGAACCAATTAAGAAAAAAAGAGAAGTGTCGCAATATAAATAATGAGAAAATAAGAAAATTTCCTATTCTTTTTGTTGGATAACGTTGCAAAATATGTTTTTTATTGACCGTAAAGCAGTAAATCATACCACCCACCACTATATCCAACCCCCCTCCAGCCACCCTCCTGACCATCTGTGATCTATTGATCTAAGTGTAAGCGGGCTTTACCATTATCATTTTTGAAGATAAAGCATAACATAAAAATCAAGTTCTTATACAAAGTATCAACACAAGAATATACTGTGATACAATAACATAAGTGCGTTGCATCGAATTTTAATAAAGGTAGCTTGAGGCATTCATGCTTAGAACTTAATGGAAATATATATGATACAACAAGAAACGTAATCTGCATCTTAGAACAGTGAAATAAACGATCATGAGCTAGTTAACAAAAGTTTCACTACCTAACAACGAGATTAGAGATTATACTACATAGCAACCAAAAAGAGGAAGACGTATACGTATTAACTGGTGCGAAGAGCGATACTGTCGTGCTGTAGACATAACAAGGTTATATTTACACTAACAGATAGGAAGTATATAACCTAAAATTTACTATAGACTCTGTGATGTGAGAAGTATCACTACAAGCGGTGACAAGTATTGATCACGTAACAAGAGTCTTTCCTATCAATAGTGAGTATTTTTTCAATAAATATAAAATCTAAGAATAATAATAATATACATCGCACAAAAACCTGACACATCTAAGCAAAGAATAAACTGTGCTAAACATTAAACAAAGATCTCAAACTTATCAACAGGTAAAAGTAATCTATACAAAGACTCACAAAAAACATATCCATCATACTTTTAACCTCGATACCATCTCTATCTACACCAAATTTAATTTTGAGCATTTAACATAGTATTAGTTTAACAAAAAAATTTAGCATTCCTTACCCTAACCAGCATAATGACCTAAATGGTAAACAAACAAAGTTAAAAGTTTTTCACTCAGCTGTAAAGCGTAAAACTTATGCAGTCATAATCGTAACTTAAC
>JABUQX010097838.1:45000-46977 GCA_015478945.1 Trachelipus rathkii | reverse complement strand
CTTTCGATTATATTTTTAAGTCAACCAGAGCACGTAGAAAGACGATTTAAACATTGATATAGGGGTAAAAAACATCGATAAATCGATTGAAACCATCAAAAATGATCTATCGATCATTTAAAACCTTCTAGGGACCAAAAAACCCCCTTTGGGGGGCTCCGCCCCCACTTTTGGGGTTAAAATCCTTGAGTTCAGGCTCAAAACCTCTGAAAACGGTCTTCCAGACCTTAAATTCGGTCTCACCGACCTTGAAAACCCTAACCTTGACCACGTCAACGAAAGATATTACTTAAAATGTTGCTTACAACATGTGCATCTTCCGGTTGCAACTTCCGGATGGTCTGCTTGCTATTTGTGCTCCCCCCCTTACTACTATATATATATATATATATATATATATATATATATATATATATATATATATATACATCTATATATATATATATATATATATATATATATATATATATATATATATATATATATATATATATATATATATATATATATATATATATATATATATATATATATATATATATATATATATATATATATATATATATATATATATATATATACATAATGATTTGCGCTCAAGGAAGATTGGTTGTTTCGTAGCGGTCATGACATATGAAGATTTTCTTCCCATTGGTATGGGGCGACAAGTTGCTTCGCGATCCTTTCCATTTACTTGTATTACTCTGGACCAGCGTTGAAGTCTTTTGCCTAGAAGCACTGGGGATCTTACAGGCTCTGGAGAGAACAAGTTTTGGGGCCCTAATGGAAGAAGATGCTAGTTCTACTGAAAGGGCGAAAACGCTACCTGATAGTGTTTAACTCAAGGACACGTGTCTGAAACCATTGCGTCGAGATATATTTTTCTAAGAGTGATCTAGGGTTAAAATTTCGGGCCAGAAGAAGATGCTGGACCAACTGACAGGGCGAAAGCCCTCCTGGAGTTGTTACTATAGATTATAATATATATATATATATATATATATATATATATATATATATATATATATATATATATATATATATATATATATATATATATATATATATATATATATATATATATATATATATATATATATATATATATCTAAATGTCTAGCACTTTTTTTTTATACACTCACGGAAAAAGTTAAACAGTCTACAACTGTTTTTGGACTAAAATCAACGTACATCGTTACCTTTGCTACTGTTACATCTTGTACAAAATAAAACATAATGCAAAGTTCATCTTTGTATGATAATACTATTGGCAAACCAATAGTTTTTGGGGGAAACTTTATACCTTTTACTACAACTATGGCCATTGCAGTAAAATTTAAATTTTTCTCCAACTCTTACTATTGAACATTCTTTTAAAGATTTCTCACATCTCTTTTCTTGCAAAATTAGGTTGAAAATTTCTAAAAAAAAACTAGCAAACTCCAATCGTTTTGGCATATATCAAACAAATCACTTACATTCATTTCTAAACTTTACGCTGACAACTCCACTTAACACAACCGATGCATATAAACTTTGAACCGAGACTGATCCGATTTTTTGTATTTTATCATATCTATTACAAATAATCGATTTACAACTAATCGATTTAATCATTAATTCCCATAAAATATAGAGTGTACTTATTTTTTATTTTTCTGTGGCCAAAAAAAAAAAATAAAGACATATATATATATATATATATATATATATATATATATATATATATATATATATATATATATATATATATATATATATATATATATATATATATATATATTAAAATTAAGCCATATATATATATATATATATATATATTATTCCCGGATGATAAGACAATCACATTCTCAATTTTATGGCAGACTTTTCGGATTACATTAATTCATCTTCAGTGAACTAAAATAAAAAACAAACAAAGTTTTAAGTTAAACAATAAGTGATTATGCACAATATACAAAATTGAGAAATGATCAA
>JABUQX010097838.1:37500-40000 GCA_015478945.1 Trachelipus rathkii | reverse complement strand
AAGTAGGTTGAGATGGTTTGGTCATATGGAAAGGATGAATGATAGTCGGTTGGTTAAGCGGATGTATAGTGGCGAGTGTGTTGGGAACCGACCGGCTGGGAGACCGAAGAAAAAGTGGATTGAGTCAGTAAACGAATGTTTGAAGGAGAGAAATGTGAGTTTGGTAGAGGCGAGAAGAAAGGTGTATAACAGGAGTGAATGGCGGGGGATTTTGTGAGGGGGTATGGTTGTGGCCCACCTGGGCAAAGGGATGAACCCCACATTGACGATATACCATAGTGAGGGTCCGTCGCTGTCCCATGAAGCTTTAGGGTGGATTTTCTGACTGCGACGAGTTCTCACTAATTAATGGTACTGAGGGGGCTGTAAGGCTGGGCTTTCTTTTCGACTTTTGTCATGTTCTTCTACTTTCTTTTCCGATGCTCGTCACGCACCTTACTCCCATTCTTGGGAAAATAGAAGGAAGATAAAGAAAGAAAGATATATATATATATATATAATATATATATATATATATATATATATATACACACACACACACACACACACACATATATATATATATATATATATATATATATATATATATATATATATATATATATATATATATATATATATATATATATATATATATATATATATATATATATATATATATACTACTACACACACATATATATATATATATATATATATATATATATATATATATATATATATAATGAGGCAAGGATTGTGTTATGTCTCTTTGGGTATTCAATTTGTATATGGATGGGGTTATGAAAGAATTAGAGGTGGGGTTGCAGGAAATGGTGTTAGAATGATGGAGAATGAATGGAGATGAGGGGAGGGTGCCCTACCTATTATATGCGGATGATTTGGTTTTGTGTGGTGAATCTGAAGAGAGCTTGAGAGGATTGGTAGAGAGATTTAGCAGGGTGTGTAAAAGGAGGGGTTTGAAAGTAAACTTAGATAAGAGTAAGGTTATAGTTGTGAGTGAGGACAGTCCTCAGTGTGAAGTTATGTTAGATGGTGAGCAGCTGGAACAAGTGTCTGAGTTTAAATATTTAGGATATATGTTGGATGAAAAGGGAACGGATGATGCAGAGTGTAGTAGGAAAGTTGTGAATGGCAGGAAGGTGGCTGGTGCAATTAAATCGTTGGTGGATGTAAAGGGACTAAGTCTTGAGTGCGCTAGGGTCTTACATGAGGTATGTTGTTACCTGTGTTATTGTATAGTAGTGAGACTATGGTCTGGAATAAGAAGTTTAGATCTAAAGTTCAATGTGTTCAGATGGACAATCTTAGGGGCTTGTTAGGTGTGAAAAAAATTGATAAAATGAGGAATGAACGAATTTGTGTGGTGTGAAGAAAGGGTACATGAGAGAATAAATGAAATTATGTTGAGATAGTTTGGTCATGTGTAAAGGATGAATGATAGTCGGTTGGTTAAACGGATGTATAGTGGTGAGTGTGTTGGGAATCGACCGGCTGGGAGACCGAAGAAAAAGTGGATTGAGTCAGTAAAGGAATGTCTGGAAGAGAGAAATGTGAGTTTGGCAGAGGCGAGAAGAAAGGTGCATAATAGAAGTGAATGGTGGGGTTTTGTGAGGGGTATGGTTGTGGCCCACCTGGGCCAAGGGATGAACCCTACACTGACGATATGCCATAGTGAGGATCCGTCGCGGTCCCGTGAAGCTCTAGGGTGGATTTTCTGACTGCGACGAGTTTTCACTAATAGGTATAGAGGGGGCGGTAAGACTGGTCTTTCTTTTAGACTTAGGTCATATTCTTCTACTGCTTTTCTTTTTCGATGCATGTCACGCACCTTGCCCCCAGTCTTGGGGGAAAAATGAATATGAAAAAGAAGAATATATATATATATATATATATATATATATATATATATATATATATATATATATATATATATATATATATATATATATATATATATATAAAAAAATATATATATATATATATATATATATATATATATATATATATATATATATATATATATATATATATATATATATATATATATATATATATATATATATATATATATATATATATATATATATATATATATATATATATATATAAATAGCAAACGTGAATGAATATCACAGTTTAGCTTTGTTTTACAAAACATACTTTTACGTCAATATGTTACTACAAATTAATATTTACTAAAAAAGAAAACTGATCAATTGTTATAATTTCTAAAGTTTTTTATATTTTCAAATTATAAATATACTCTCTTTGCAAGAGATAAAGCGGATAAATAGGATATTATTATAATTATTATTATTATTATTATTATTATTATTATTATTATTATTATTATTATTATTATTATTATTATTATTATTATTATTATTATTATTATTATTATTATTATTATTATTATTATTATTAATTTTCAGTTGGAACAGAACCAGCTGGACCAGATAGGCAAAATATAAATGAACTCACAGCCTATTTAGATGGT
>JABUQX010097838.1:12500-27500 GCA_015478945.1 Trachelipus rathkii | reverse complement strand
TATTATTACGTCGAAGATTCGATTTCCGAAGGAAATCGAATCTGAGTCGAAAAACGATCCCTGTAAGGGATCGTTTTTTACGCACTCCGACTTCGGATTCCGCCGTGGTTGCTTCTTCGCATCCGGTTCAGAGTTCGATATATATCTACATGGGTTAGAGTTAACGTATCGCTTTCAAACTTGGTATATGTTCTATGAAGGTGATAAACTGATCCCTCGCGAGTTTTGGTGACCGTAGGTCACCCCTAAGGGGGTGTTGCCCCCTTAGCGCCAAGGTCAAATTCGTCCTGAAAATCCTGTTAGGCTTAACGTATCGGGCTAAAATTTGGATGTGAGCTATATGATGACGCAATCTCGTCGGAGACGAGATTACGTCCCTCTGCGTCCCCCCGTAAGGGGGGAGCGCTGCCCCTCTAAAAATTAAAAATGATCGTAGAAGACTGAAACTTGGAGAAAGGCTGGAGGATTCGGAGTCGGAGACGGAGATGGAAGCGGATTCGGTTTCGGAGTCCAGGGACCCCACCGGAGGGGGGTCCCCCTTTGAAAAAAAAAAAAAGAAAGAAGAGAAGAAATGCATGGAATGCAAAACAGAGGAAGAAGAAAGGAAGAAGAAAGGAAGGAGGAAGAAGAAGAAAGGAGGAAGGAAGAAGAATGAGGAAGGAGGAGGAGGCTGAGAATGATTCTGGAGCCACTGCGGTGCCAAGTTAATAAACATTTGTGTAATGATACAATGTTGGTGTCTTTATATAGGTTATTGGATCTGTAGATTTCGAAAATAATGGTTTCAGAACCATCAAGAAAAAATAAATAAATAAATAAATAAATAAATAAAATTTCTTACACTTTTTATGTTTATAACTTACAAATTTACGTTTTTACATACCCTAAAGCAGTAAATCAGTAAATCAAGCCACCATCCAGCCACCATCCAGCCCCCCTCCTATCACCCTCCTGACCATCTGTGATCTATTGATCTATTGATTAAGGTCACATTTCGAGTAGTATTTTGGATAAACATAACATAAAATCAAGTTCTTTATACAAAGATCAGACAATATATGCTGACGTAACAAAGTTTTCACATTAATAAAGCTTACTTAGCATCATCTGAACTAAGAAAATAATGTACAACGACAAACTTAACTCATCTTAAACAGGAATAAACGGTCAACATTAACAAAGTTTCACACCTATCAGCAGTAAAGTAACTAACATAGCATCCAAAAACGTAACTTATTCACACTTGGTCAAGCATATCTCTAACATAACAATGTTAATTTACACTGACATGGTAATATTTAACTAAAATTTACTATAACCTTGTGTAATTATCATATAGACCGGTGAAAGTATGCTAACGTAACAAAGTTTTCCTATTAATAAAGCTAACATGATGTAACATGAACTAAGAATATAATATACAACGACAAACCTGACACATCTTAGGTAAGAATAAACAGCTAACATTAACAAAGATCCACACTTAACACCAGTAAAGTAACTAACAAGACTCACAAAAAACACATTCCATTCATGCTTTATCAAACATATCTCCAACATGACAATGTTAATTTTACATTAACATAGTAATAATTAACAAAAAATTTAGCATAACCGTACCTAACCAGCATAATGCCTAATGGGTAAAGACAAACAGAGTAAAGTTTTACTCTCTGTAAAGCTAAACTATGAACATTACATACTTAACACACACACACACACACACACACACACACACACACACACACACACACACACACACACACACACACACAACCAGATGAATAAACAGCCATCATCATCAATGTAGTCAATAAATCGAACATACGAGGGAAGTAAAACAAGTTTTCGTATTTTATAACATATAATTTTCATTGAAAAAAGCGTTATATAAATACATAAAAACATATAAATACATAAAAATATAAGTTTATTTTAAATATATTAATTCATCTGATCAGCGAACATAGGATTCAAGTTGGGTACGTTCTATATATCTCTCTAAAGATTCAATACCCTTTGAAAGAATGTAAGTATAAATGTCTTCAGCAACACTAAACCATTTTTCGGCATATATCGATTCAACAGCACTCATTCTCTCATACAAGAGAGAAGTAAACTCATCCAAGCTGATAGTTATTAAAGCATTTCTGTATACCGCATTATATGGGAAACCACATGTTTCGGTGTAAATATCGTAGATTACACCGTGAGCTATATGTATTAAGTCATCGAGTATGTCAACATCGTTAAGATGCGATGTTAATTCGTTTTTTATTTTAAGCAACGCTGTAATATTTTCAGGTGTTCGAACTGTGAAACCTATACATGTGCGATAGAAGGTCACACAATCGACGGGTTTCCAATATTGGCGTACCTCAAGGGTTTTAATATTGTCACACGACGAGAACACCACGTCTATTCTATTAGAACCACTTATGTTGTCTTCCCTGTTAGATATTTCACTAAACGTTGATCTCTCGGATAACAAACACTTATCCTCTACCCATGTAGCAGCGATGTCGATAATCTTGATGAACCCATCAGCACAAACGAATAAAGGTCTATTATTTGACCCTTTGGCAGAAATACAAGCAACGTAACGACTGCCATTTGGTTTACGATTAAATATAAATGACACATCATTGGGAATAACGAAGCTCCTTGTGAAGATATCAACAACAGACGTGGAGATGCGGGGAGATGTCATCGTACCAGTACAGCGAAAAAATGTCCTACTGACGGAAATCGTATGCGTAAACAACCCTTATAGGTAATGAGATTCTTTCTTTCAGCCAATCAGAAGAAAGTAAACAAGAATACAACGCACAAACGAACCATATCAGTTCAAAAGGGTATATATTCTCGCTAGACAACAACAACAACAGCAACAACAACAACAACAACAACAACAACATAGTACAAAAATAAGTTCTTTATATACCAACCAACGAATATATGCTAACGTAACATTGTTTTCACATTAATAAAGCTAACATAGCATTACCAGAACTAAGAATATACTGTACAATAACAAAGTCTAACGCACCTTACCCCTCCGAAGGAGGGGTAAGGTCTAAAACCTTGCATTAACAAAGTTCCATACTTAACAGCAGTAAAGTACCTAGCCCAGCGTACAAGACGTAACCTATTCACACTTTTTCAAGCATATCTCTAACATATCATTGTTAATTTTACATTAACACTATTGATTTACGTAGCATCTCGAGTATCATTTCGGATAAACATAGCACAAAAATGAGTTCTTTATATACTAACCAGCGAATATAGGTTAACATTACAATGTTTCCACATTAATTAAGCTAACATAGCATCATATGAACTAAAAAAATAATGTACAAAAATTAACACAACTTACGCACTAATATTAAACAGTTAACATTAACAAAGTTCCACACTTAACACCTGTAAAGTAACTAGCATTGCATACAAAACGTAACCTATTCATACTTTTTAATAAGTTCTATATATATATATATATATATACTGGCCCACGAAGATATGCTTACGGAACAAAGTTTTAGCTTCAATAAAGCTAACATGTCATAACCTGAACTAAGAATATAATGTACAATTGCAAACCTAACATACCTCACGCATGAATAATCAGCTAACATCCTGAAAATTCCCTACTTATCAAAGGTAAAGTAGCTAACAGGTCATACAATACTCGATATGTTCCCGCTTTTCGAGCATATTAGCAGCAGATAAAGCCGTATTATCTAACAAAATCCCTTAACAAAGTGACCAATCTATCAAAGATGCCACCATCTTGAACTATGAATTGACACTATCTTCATCAAAGTGTCAATCGTTTCGAGTATAACATCATTTGACCTATGAATAAACGTAGACATTATCAAAAGTCTAGGGCAAACCTAACATTACTCAACAAAAAACTTAACCTAGGCTCACGTTTCTAACACATCATCGTCAGTTAACACAGTAATATCTTACAAAAACTCATCATTTCTCTAACAAATCTGTGCTAACATACCTAGCGTATGAATAATCCGCTAACATCCTGAAAATTCCCTACTTATCAAAGATAAAGTAGCTAACAGGTCATACAATACTCGAAATGTTCCCACTTTTCCAGCATTTCTGCAACAGGTAAAGACGTATTATCTAACAAATTCCCTTAAAAAAGTGGCCATTCTATCAAAGATACATGCATCTTGAACTATGAATTGATACTATCTTCATCAAAGTGTCACTCGTCTCGAGTATAACATCATTTGAGCTATGAATAAGCGTAGACATTAGCAAAATTCTCGGACAAACCTAACATTACTCAACAAAATCTTAACATAGCCTCACGTTTCTAACATATCATCGCCAGTTAACACAGTAATATCTTACAAAACTCATCATTTCTCCAACAAATCAGTGTTAATTTCACCCAGTCATAGTAATATTTAACATAACGTACCTAACTTACGAATAAACAGCTTTCATTAACCAAGAGTATCTAAAGCAACACATCACCTCCCAAGAGAAAACCCAATGGGATTCACCCATTGAAAGGGTGTGAATCCCATTGGGTTTTCTCTTGGGAGGTGATGTGTTTTAGATCGAAGGAGGTAGATCTCAGCCCTGCGGGGGGACCACAAAGCGCTCGGGGTGATCCACTCTGCCCATGTGGGATCCATTGAGGAGGTGATATTGGGCTGGGTACTCTTTGGACTGTTTATTCGTAAGTTAGGTACGTTATGTTAAGTGTACTAGCGACAATATTAATTAACGCTGTTTGTTGGAGAAAATGATGGTTGTAGATATTACTGTGATGTGTTTGTTGGTAATATGTTTGTCGAAGAATTTGCCCAATGTCTGCAGCATTCATGAGCTCCAGAAATGATGATTATACTCGAGGACAGATTGATGCGAAGATAGTATCGAATTCATGGATCGCGTATCTTGTAGAATGGCCCGCACAGGGTGACCCAGATGGCCGATCTTTTGTTGCAGAATGGTGACTCGGTATTGTATGACCTATTATACTATCTTTGATAAGTAAGAAATTTCGGGATTAACGGTGTCATACGCTAGGCCAGCACGAACTGTTAGAAAATGATGAAGTTTTGTGAATGTACTGTGATTAACGACGATGACGTGTTAGAAACGTGGTGGGTTAGTTTCGGCCGATAATGTTGGGTTTGCTGGCATGTCTGATTATAGGTCAAATGATGGCGCCGCCGAGCGATTGTTGCGATGTGGTGGTGAATTCATGGTTCAAGGATGTCATCTTCCGACAGATTGGTTCGCCAGGTTTGTAGATGTGCGGCACATCTGCTGCTATTATAACTCGGCGCCATTGTATGACCTATTTTACCTGATAAGTGAGGGAATTTCGGGATGTGATTATTCATGCGTGAGTATGTTAGGTTACATTATACAGTATATGATTCAGATATGTTTTATGTTAACTTTATTGAGAAGCTAAACTCATAACATATATTCGTGAATATATATATATATATATATATATATATATATATATATATATGTATATATATATATATATATATATATATATATATATATATATATGTATATATATATATATATATATGAACTTCTTGAAAGAGATGACAGGTCTTGTTTTAGTTTAGGAGTTTATCAGGTAATTGAAGATGATGGAACTGTTGGCGTTAACTGTTTAATGTGGTGCGTAAGCGGACTGTCGTTAATACGTGCTCTTAGTTCGCACCCATGATAATTGTTAACTTTGATTGTGGAGCAACCGTAACCATCTTTAAACTGGTTGTATATGAGAACTCGGCCTGTTTATCGAGAAATGACTACTCGAATGCTACATCATCAATAGTGTTAATGTAAGAGTGTAATGATATGTTAGAGGTATGCTAAAAGATGTGAGAATGGATTACGTCTTATAGTACTTTACTGCTGTTAAGCATGGAACGTTATGCAGTTGTTGTTGTTGCAACGGTTACAGTAAAGCTATGTTGCTTTATTAACGTGAAAATGTATTTTGATTAGCAGTTAATATAAGTTTTTTTTGTTGTTGTTGTTGTTGTTGTTGTTGTTGTTGTTGTTGTTGTTGTTGTTGTTGTTGTTGTTGTTGTTGCTGTTGTTGTTGTTGTCTAGCGAGAATATATACCCTTTTGAACTGATATGGTTCGTTTGTGCGTTCTTGTTTACTTTCTTCTGATTGGCTGAAAGAAAGAATCTCATTACCTTTAAGGGGTGTTTACGCATACGATTTCTGTCAGTAGGACATTTGTCGCTGTACTGGTACGATGACATCTCCTCGCATCTCTACTTCTGTTGTTGATATCTTCACGAGGAGCTTCGTTATTCAATGATGTGTCATTTTATGACATCAGTAAACCAAATGGCGAGTCTTTACGTTGCTTGTATTTCTGTCAAAGGGTCAAATAATAGACCTTTATTCGTTTGTGCTGATGGGTTCATCAAGATTATCGACATCGCTGCTACATGGGTAGAGGATAAGTGTTTGTTATCCGAAAGATCAACGTTAGTGAAATATCTAACTGGGAAGACAACATAAGTGGTTCTAATAGAATAGACATGGTGTTCTCGTCGTGTGACAATATTAAAACCCTTGAGGTACGCCAATATTGGAAACCCGTCGATTGTGTGACCTTCTATCGCACATGTATAGGTTTCACAGTTCGAACACCTGAAAATATTACAGCGTTGCTTAAAATAAAAAACGAATTAACATCGCATCTTAACGATGTTGACATACTCGATGACTTAATACATATAGCTCACGGTGTAATCTACGATATTTACACCGAAACATGTGGTTTCCCATATAATGCGGTATACAGAAATGCTTTAATAACTATCAGCTTGGATGAGTTTACTTCTCTCTTGTATGAGAGAATGAGTGCTGTTGAATCGACATATGCCGAAAAATGGTTTAGTGTTGCTGAAGACATTTATACTTACATTCTTTCAAAGGGTATTGAATCTTTAGAGAGATATATAGAACGTACCCAACTTGAATCCTATGTTCGCTGATCAGATGAATTAATATATTTAAAATAAACTTATATTTTTATGTATTTATATAACGCTTTTTCAATGAAAATTATATGTTATAAAATACGAAAACTTGTTTTACTTCCCTCGTATGTTCGATTTATTGACTACATTGATGATGATGGCTGTTTATTCATCTGGTTGTTGTGTGTGTGTGTGTGTGTGTGTGTGTGTGTGTGTGTGTGTGTGTGTGTGTGTGTGTTAAGTATGTAATGTTCATAGTTTAGCTTTACAGAGAGTAAAACTTTACTCTGTTTGTCTTTACCCATTAGGCATTATGCTGGTTAGGTACGGTTATGCTAAATTTTTTGTTAATTATTACTATGTTAATGTAAAATTAACATTGTCATGTTGGAGATATGTTTGATAAAGCATGAATGGAATGTGTTTTTTGTGAGTCTTGTTAGTTACTTTACTGGTGTTAAGTGTGGATCTTTGTTAATGTTAGCTGTTTATTCTTACCTAAGATGTGTCAGGTTTGTCGTTGTATATTATATTCTTAGTTCATGTTACATCATGTTAGCTTTATTAATAGGAAAACTTTGTTACGTTAGCATACTTTCACCGGTCTATATGATAATTACACAAGGTTATAGTAAATTTTAGTTAAATATTACCATGTCAGTGTAAATTAACATTGTTATGTTAGAGATATGCTTGACCAAGTGTGAATAAGTTACGTTTTTGGATGCTATGTTAGTTACTTTACTGCTGATAGGTGTGAAACTTTGTTAATGTTGACCGTTTATTCCTGTTTAAGATGAGTTAAGTTTGTCGTTGTACATTATTTTCTTAGTTCAGATGATGCTAAGTAAGCTTTATTAATGTGAAAACTTTGTTACGTCAGCATATATTGATTGATCTTTGTATAAAGAACTTGATTTTATGTTATGTTTATCCAAAATACTACTCGAAATGTGACCTTAATCAATAGATCAATAGATCACAGATGGTCAGGAGGGTGATAGGAGGGGGGCTGGATGGTGGCTTGATTTAGTGATTTACTGCTTTAGGGTATGTAAAAACGTAAATTTGTAAGTTATAAACATAAAAAGTGTAAGAAATTTTATTTATTTATTTATTTATTTTTTTCTTGATGGTTCTGAAACCATTATTTTCGAAATCTACAGATCCAATAACCTATATAAAGACACCAATATTGTATCATTACACAAATGTTTATTAACTCAGCACCGCACCGGAGCCAGCACCGGTGTCTGTGCCTACTCCTCAGACTCCTCCTTCCTCATTCTTCTTCCTTCCTCCTTTCTCTTCCTCCTTCCTCCTTTCTTCTTCTTCCTTTCTTCTTCCTCTGTTTTTGCATTCCATGCATTTCTTCTTCTTTTTTTCAAAGGGGGGACCCCCCTCCGGTGGGGTCCCTGGACTCCGAAACCGAATCCGCTTCCATCTCCGTCTCCGACTCCGAATCCTCCAGCCTTTCTCCAAGTTTCAGTCTTCTACGATCATTTTAATTTTTAGGGGGGCAGCGTTCCCTTACGGGGGGACGCAGAGTGACGTAATCTCGTCTCCGACGAGATTGCGTCATCATATAACTCACATCCAAATTTTAGCCCGATACGTTAAGCCTAACATGGTTTTCAGGACGAATTTGACCTTGGCGCTAAGGGGGCAACACCCCCTTAGGGGTGACCTACGGTCACCAAAACTCGCGAGGGATCAGTTTATCACCTTCATAGAACATATACCAAGTTTGAAAGCGATACGTTAACTCTAACCCATGTAGATATATATCGGACTCAGAACCGGATGCGAAGAAGAAACCTCGGCGGAATCCGAAGTCGGAGTGCGTAAAAAACGATCCCTTACAGGGATCGTTTTTCGACTCAGATTCGATTTCCTTCGGAAAGTAATAATAATAATAATAATAATAATAATGTGTATGTGTATGCGCACGCGCGCTCTGTCTGTGTCTGTCGGTCAAACAGACCTTCGGTCTGTTTGACCTCCAAATGGTCGGTCGCCCAAACGCTCGTTAGGCCTAAACTCATCCGCTCAGAAGCTGCCAATGCGCGCGTAAGCCAGATCGCCGTAGCCACCCTCGGGGGTGACCCCCCTCTATATACATCCTACAGACTTGAAAATTACACGGATTCGTCCTTATCCCATATATAGATTATATTCCAAGTTTCAGACCTATAACTCTATTCCTTCATATCGAAAAGGGTGGTAGAGCTCCGGATGCTCTGATACTACTATAGATATAAGTAATTCTTTCTTAACTGTTACAGACGAAATATTTTTTTTATATATAAATTAATTGCAGTCTTCTTTCTTTTGTTAAAAATTTTGCAATTATTAAAATCATAAAAATTATCTTTTATTTTTAATTTCTGTACCATCTCTTTTTTGATAGCAATTAAACTTAAGCTGGTTAGACGATCTTGGGTTTGACTGCTTCTACAGTATGTATTAATTCGTTTTAAAGCAGAAAATGACTGAGCTGGTTGTACTAGGAATTGTCAAAATTAGTTTAGCTAGTTTATAAACTTCTCTTAGACCAGATATAAATATATAAATTTTAAAATAAAATTTTAAAATTTCAAAGACAGGTTTATCGTAGAATTCAGGACTAGCGTAAAGTACAGTTAGTTCGCTTTTAAGTAAAATGTAGTTGAATATTGTGACGTAAGTTAATTTCAAACTGTTTATAAGATCATCAGGAAAGTTTTTCCCATACTTTCGAAAGTTCCTTTGCTCTTAAACTTTAAAGAAAGAAATTTTGTGAAGTGAACTGTACCGCGTTTGAATTTGTGTAGAAATGTTGTCAATGATTTCAAAACCGACGGTAAAAAAAATTTTAAATCATCATTCTGTCCTCTCTGTCTTTTAGCTTTTGGTTCAAGATTTCCTGTACTCATTGTTTGTTTCCAAAGTGCTTCAAATAAATTTTTCCTATCACTTTGTAGTTGATGAAGCAAGTCAGTCACTTTCTTGGAGCAATAAAGTATATCTACGGATGATTTTTGTAATATATTATACAATACATATGTCTAGGAAAATAATTTGGCAAAAACCTGAAGTAAAAAAACTGCATCAAAATCATTTAAGAATGAAAGAAATCCTTTAGTCTTTACAATAGTATCTGTATCCCACTCATGAGAATTAAGTGTTAAAAATTCGAAAAATTCGACAAGCTGATTTCTGATATTCTTTAACTGTCAGGGCTAATCTAGATGTAAAATTCCATCTGGTAGGTGCTACTGACGGCAATTTTCTGTTAAAAGAAACCTTGCAACTCCATTTTCCTTTTTGAGGAGTGTGAAAAAAATGCCGCCAATGCTGAGAGAGTCTGAAAAAAAATCCTGCACTTTTGGATGTTTGATAATCCTTGCTGCAAGACCAAGTTTAACACGTGAGCGTATCAGTGCGTAAACAAAGCCTTTGGATAAACTTCCTCAACTTTACTTTGAAGTCCATCTAAATGCCCACTCATAACTGCAGACTAACCAACTGTAAACTAATTTACTTCCAATTTTAAATTCGTTAACAACTTTATCAACATAATTGAATAGGCCTACAAAGGTTCTGTCTTTACTGGCATCGGTAAATCCAATAAATCGTTCAAAAGATATACTCTCCTTAGTGTAACGAAATACGGTAGACAATTGTGATTTTGACATAACATCAGAAGTTTCATCCAGCATAATAGATACGAAAGTAGCTTCCTTTATTTCATTCTTTATTTCATCAAGTATAACATCACTTATTGCATAAATGATATCGTTTTGAACAGCTGCAGAATTTCCACGAAAAACAGTCGATGTCTTTGAATGAGTGTCTAATATGGGATCATAAAGTCTGAGAGTCTCCAGAAATTCTAAATAATTTCCTTTGGATATGTTAAGCACCACCATAACCTCTCAGAGGAAGCTCTTGTTTACATAAGTAGCAAATTGAATCAATAAGTCTTTTAAAAAATCTCGATTTTTTAAAACTTTTTTTGTTATGTTGATTTATATCTGACAAACGTTTAGAGTCAATCATAACATCAATTCTTTGTTTACCAAATAATTTACATTTTACCAAACATTTGACGTAAGTTACAGACCTTTCGTGTTTCTGTTTCGCCGATGATAAATGGCTCAAATCTGAAAAGCCATTCTTTGCTCAAATACCATTATCATCAGAAAACAACAAACAGCTCAAACAAAATAGCTTATTTAACGCTTTGCAACCCGTAATTCATGAAATTGACTCATATTGTTTAATAAAAAAATGACGAACATATTTATTTTTATCACCTTTGTGATGGCTGATTAATTTCGGTAGTTCAGGATGTAGACGTTTAATTTTTAAAATTAATAATTTTTCTTCATGACTTTTCCGAGAAAATTCATTTTCTAAAAGATCTTCAATAATAATGCAACTGCAATCAGCCATATTACTACAAATATAAAACTAAAACACTTATAACATTAATAATAAATGTATAATTATGAATTACTGCAAAAAACCATTTAATATATATATATATATTATATAAATATAATATATATATATAGTATATATTATAGTATTATATATATATATATATATATATATATATATATATATATATATATTATATATATAATATAATATATATATATATATATATTATATATATATATATATATATATATTATATATAATATATATATCATACATACACACACATAATATATATATATATATATATATATATATATTAATATAATATATATATATATATATTATATATATAATATATATATATATAATATATTATATATATATATAATATGATATATATATTATATATATATGATATAATATTATATTACATATATATATATATATATATATTAATAGTATATATATAATATATATAATATATATATATATATATATATATATATATTATATAATATATTATATATATATATATATATATATACATAATTTAATATATATATATATATATATATATATTATATAGTTATATATATATATATAATATATATATATATATATATAATAATATATATATATATATATATATATATATATATATATATATATATATATATATATATATATATATATATAAATATAATATATTATATAATATATATATATATTATTATATATATATATATATTATATATATATATATATATATATATATATATATATATATATATATATATATATATAACCACTAAAAAATATAATAAGAAAAATCTCGGTGCCAGCCAAAAACCATGTGCTACGTTTTCAGTGCACAACTTGCAAGTATTTCAAGAACAGAAACATGATAGCGATAGATTGTCGATCAAATAACATTGATACAATGGGGAATGAGGGGTTCAAACTTTGAAGCGCACATGAAAAGCTCCCTTTCTGGTACGGTATTATATAAAATAAGCGAATTGGAAGTTTAAGAGCATTTAATTTTTTATATTTTATTGAATAATTGTGTACAAAACTATCTTCACTTGAGCAGATATTCCTTTACATCTAAAGTGTAATTAAAAAAGTAATTAGCTTTTATAGCACCTGTAGCTTCCATAGCACCTTATGGAGGAAGACGCCCGCTGATATATATATATATATATATTATTATATTATATATATATATATAAATATATAGTATATATATATAGTATATATATATAATTTTATAATATATTAATATATATATATATATATATATATATATATATATATATATATATATATTATTGAGACTGCTATTTTTTTTTGGGAAAAGTATTTTTATCAGGAATGGAAGAACCAGAGATTTTTAAAACATATTTATTGAATGCAAAAATATTTTAGACATTCCAAGAAAATGTTTTTCTCATTTTCAAGATATAAAAATAAACAAATAAACTAAACTGATTAAGTTATTTAAAACGCAAATGTTTATTGAATATCAATTGTAATTTAATTTTAAGTAATAAATAATATTGTTCTATTGCTCATATGACGATAATATTGGATAATATTATTGTTTTTATTGTATCGTCTGTGTTAAGAGTTGGAATGAGAGTTTTTATGTAGAAGGATTCCAGAATGCGTAAATCTATCTGTTGGTTTGTTTGGGAAATTATTTTGAAATTTTAAGGATTTAATTGGCATTGGTATTTTAATGCGTGTTCTCTAATGCTTTAGTAAAGTTGATTTGGATGGGTTTGCTAGGTTACTTCCTGTGCGCGGTGATACTCCCTGTGCTCCCTCGTGCTTATGGTAAGTTGGCTCAATGTGATTCCAGCTTAGATGGCTGAGCAGTCATCAATACCATGAAACACTATCACAGGCAACACTTCCCTTCAAAAGAAATAAATTTAAAATTAAAAATTTCAATCACACGATTATCTTCAGGGAAGCCAGGAGGAGTGGCGGCTTCCAAAAAGTTTCTTAACCCTCCCCCCCCCATCACCACTTGGGAATTGATGACCTCCGGTGGTAGTTTGGTGCCATCACGGAATTGTCGGATTGTTTTGATGCACGGTCTTCTATCTTCATTATTTTCTGAAACCTTCGCTACCTTTACGCCAATAACCAATTTATTGAACATCAACTTTCCTCCTCTAAAACCTCATCTCTTATTATTAGCAGAAACTCGTGCGTTTGAGTGTTCTCTCTCTCTCTCTCTCTCTCTCTCTCTCTCTCTCTCTCTCTCTCTCTCTCTCTCTCTCTCTCTCTCTCTCTCTCTCTAGCAAACCCTACTTTGTTCTCTCTTACTGTCTTGTTTCTCAATTTTCAGTCAAATAGGCTTGTTAAGCGAATCTGCAAACGACGTTGTTTGTTTTCGCGTCTGTTTTGGAGTCTTCCGATTATTCTACTTATGGCTACAGCTATCCTGTCCTGTCATTCAGCTACTAAAGTCTTACGATTCTGTATATCTGTCTCCAGAACCTAACTGACTATTCTAAATTCTTCGACTACTTAAAATTTAAATTTAGATCAAATTCTCTTTTCTTCACCTTTCTCTAAATTCATCAATTCTTAAGAAATAGATGATAAAACTTACCCTACCAATTTTCTATTCAGAATAACCTCGAGTAGTTGGTGCAGATCCCTACTCGTATCCTTGGGGATCGCCTTGGAAATAAACCCAATTCAAGACCTTTTCCTAACCTCTAATATCGTTCTCCTTATTCTCTTAAACTCTTTCCACCTCTGGGTTTCTTCAATCACATTGTTATCTCTGTTGCCTGTTCTATTTCTTCAAGTCTTCAGCGTGAAAGATCCCAGCACACGGGGAGGAATGGTTTTGGCACTTCGATGTCGCAAACTATATATATATATATATATATATATATATATATATATTATATATATATATATATATATATATATATATATATATATATTATATTATATATATATATATATATATATAGTATATAGTATATATATATATATATATATATATATATATTATATAATATATTATATATATATATATATATATATATTATATTATATATATAATATATATATTAGTGGCCCTTAATTTTACATCTTTCGACAGTTTCTGCTCCCAACCAATATTTTTGTTCCACTGGATAAAAAACTTTATACAAAATTTCGGCACCATTCGACTACATTAAAAGCCCCAATGGTAGGTTAGGAGTATTTTTTAATTTGTGTAAAAGAATTTATAAATAACTATGAAAATTTTATAAAAATAATTATAGAGGGCACATAAATTTCAAGATATAAAGATATAAAGCCTAACTAACATTAGTAAATTATTATCAAAGAACAACACTTTTAATCAGGCTAAATTATAATGTTGATAAACATGGTTGCCTGCGAGTATTTTTAATTCGTTTAAAAATAGAACTTATGTATTATTTTTCTGTTTCGTCCTCGCCTAAAATGTTGTGATATTCTTGAATTAGCTTCACTCCTCTCTCAGCTACATCATTAACCACTATAATGCATTTTAATAGT
>JABUQX010097838.1:0-7500 GCA_015478945.1 Trachelipus rathkii | reverse complement strand
AAAATGTGCATCTCCCCCGACTACATATGCTCTCAAAATTTCATCTAGATCGCATGAGCATAAAAAAATTATCGCAATTTTTCATTTAACAAAAAAAAAAAAAAAAAGGGGGTTTTGAATTTTGACATTGCTGAACACAAATTTCAAAAAATCAAAAATCTATTTCGTGGATTTTGTTGGTAATGGACTTTTATATGAATATTTCAAGTTTCAAGTCATTTTGAAAAAAATTGTAAGAGTTGAAGCTAAAAATGTCAAAAACATATGTTTTGGAAAAATGGGAAAAATGAAAATATCATAACAATGACTACAGACACATAAAAACACTCGAAAACGATGTTTTAGACGGCAGAAAAAGCTGCGGTTCGCTTTTTCCCCAACAAAATTGCCTGAAAATTAAGAATTTTATGACCATTTATAGGGGGGGTGAAAATTGGGCTCAGCCCGAAGCAAATATTAGATCCTGCCTTAAAGGAATCGATTGTTGAAGAACAAAATGCATTTAAAATTGGTAGAGGATGTGTAGATTAAATTTTTTTTACAATGAAGCAAATGTGTAAGAAAGTGAGTGATAAGAGGAAAAAACTTTATTTTGGTTTTATGGAATTGCAATAGGCGTAAGACAGGATTAATGAGGAAGCTCTGTGACAGATGCTAATGATATATGACATTGGCGGTAAGCTTCTGAATGGAATTAAATTTTTTCTTTTCCCTCCTATATTTTTCATTTGCTCAACTATATATATATGTGTATGTATGTATGTATATGTATGTATGTCATGTATGTATCTTTTGTGTGTGTGTGTGTGTGGTCAAAGACAGGGAGGTTTCCCAAGTGGGACCAACCACTGCTCATATTGTGAGTATAGTTTAAAAAAAAAACAAAAAAAAAAACACTTTAATAACCACAATCTTCATATTTTTAAATCTAGTAGGAAAAGCCAGAAAAGGCTAGATATAACATTATTTTGGGTTTTTCCTCTTATATTTAGCTTTCTTTCTTTTTATTTATTTTAGCATAAATTACTGATAATAATTCACTTAAAACATATGCAAACAGAGAAAATCAATTTAAACTCGTTTCTAGCATATTATACCAGTGGGAAGGTATCAAAGGAAAGGTCCCGCATACTTACTCCAATCGGGATTTTACTATTTACTTCATTTAATACAAATAAAATTTATAAAAAATAAAATAAAATAAAAAATACCTGTAGTAACCAAATTAACAATGTCTATATATATATATATATATATATATATATATATATATATATATATATATATATATATATATATATATATATATATATATATATATATATATATGTTTATGTATATATATATTCTGCACGCATGCTCCTGTATATATATATATATATATATGTATATAACATATATATATAATAATATAATAATAATATGTAATAATAAAGAATCATATTTGTAATGACAACATGTTTGTATGCAGTGACTGGAAGGTGTGGGTGGTGCAATGGAATGACATGCAGCCAGTTCCTTCCAGGTTGGTTCTTGGACCGTCTCATTCCTCTCCTCTTTGTGTGTGTGTGTGTGTGTGTGTGTGTTCTCTCTCTCCGTTCCCTCCATTGATCTTTTCGTTCTCCTCTCAGATATCCTCTCTCTACATATATATATATATATATATATATATATATATATATATATATATATATATATCATTATGTTGTCTTATGTAACATTAAATTAGTGGGGTTTGGATGGAGAGGGAGGTGATAAGGAAGGAAGTGGGTTTCTAGAATTAAGAGTGAAAAGTTAAGAGAACGAGGTAATAAGGATTAGTATTTAAGGGCGCTCGTAAGTAAATCAGTTGAATGTCAACAAGTTGAAACTGAACAAATCTTGGAGCAAATGAAGGAAACAGTTGTTATCAGTGCAAAGGAAGTATGTTGATGTGCTAAAGTTGGAAGTAAGAATGTTAACAATGAGTGGTGTTAAGAAGAGGTGATACAAGCAGTTAAAAGTAAAAACGAAGCGTGGTTGAATGTACTAAAAGCCAATAATGAGGTTTCAAAAGAAAGATGTTTGGAATTATGCAAGGAAGAAAAAGGAATACTAAAAGGTTCATACGTAGTAGGAAAAAAAGAGGTAAATGAACAGTTTGGAAGGAGGATGAATAGAGACTTGCAAGGGAATATAAAGCTCTTCTGGAAGGAAGCGCGAAAGGTAAAGAATGAAAGTAATAGGAATCTGCTTAGAATAATGAATAAGGATGGCGCTTTCGTAACTAATGAAATGGATGTGAGAGAAGTGTTGAAGGAACACTTCGTAAATCTGCATAACATAATGAAGAGGTGATAGTGAAAATGTTCAGGTTTAATATTGCAAGAAGGAATAAGTATTTTGGGTATGAGGTCATTAGTAAGGATGAGGTAATTTGTAGAGCGAAAATGTTGAAGAATGGTAAATCTGCAGGTATAGATGAAATTACTGGTGAAATGATCAAGAACGGAGGGTAGATGGTGATTGATTGGATTTGGAAGTTATGTAACGAACCATTTATGGAGGGTATAGCTCCGAGGGATTGGAGGAGAGCAGTAATAGTACCCTTATATTTGGGTAAAGGGGATAAGGGTAACTGTAGGAATTATAGGGGAATTGCTTTATCGAGTGTTGTAGGGAAGATATATGCTGGTATTTTGGTCAAAAGAGTTCGTCGAGTGACTGAAGGGATGATTGGTGAAGAATAAGGTGCGTTTGGAAGTGGTATAGGATGTGTGGATCAAATCTTTACATTAAAACAATTGATTGAGAAAATGAGGGAGAAGAAGAATAAATTGTATTTAGGTTTTATGGATTTGCAACAGGCGTATTATAGGATTAATAGGGAAGCTCTATGGTAGGTGTTAGTGATATATGGTGTTGGTGGTAGGCTTCTGAATGGGATCAAAAGTATGTATGACGTTAGTGAAGCGTGTGTAAGAATAAATGGAGTTGAAAGTGATTGGTTTAATATTAATAGCGGGGTGAGGCAGGGATGTGTTATGTTCTCGTTGGTTAATCAATTTGTATATGGATGGGGTTAAAAAATAAGAGGTAGGGGTAGCAGGAGATGGTGCTAGAATAATGGAGAATTACTATTTTTTTAGAGTATATCCTGTGATTTTTATAAAAATCGGGGGGTGACACCCTCTGCACTACTATTACCATATATTTATATTATATATATATATATATATATATATATATATACTATATATATATATATATATATATATATATATATATATATATATATATATACTATATATATATATATATATATATTTATATATATATATATATATATATATAACATAAATACTGGCCATAGACGTATGTAAGGATCTCTACATGGCTGTAGTCACTCATGTACGTAAATAAGTGCACATGTGTACGTATTAAACGTGTGTACAGTTGTCCGTCCTCGGTGTTTGTCGCTACTCATACTGACGATCAGAGATAAAATTTCTTAGAAGATTTAAGATATTTTCAAACCCTCCTGCTAAGGAATAGATTCAAAATTTTGGAAAGAACAGACGATTAAACAATAAAATTAGAAAATTAAAAGTTAGTTAACATTTTTGGAAAATGTCAGAAAGAGTGTGAGAAAGAGGAACCAGTAAGTTTATCGCATTTTCTAAGGAGAAAAGATTTTTAGTGTAACAGTTAAATAATTTTTCACAATTCCGGGATGAAATATAGCTAAACCAAAGTTTGTTAGGTTAAATTGAGATGGTCGTAGTTATGGTAGGAGTAGGTTTAAACGCATTAACGAATTTAAATCATTAAATCCTTATAAAGTGTTTCATGTTCTTTTGATAGGTTTGGTCATAGTTTGGTTCCAAATGAATTTGAGACAATAAATGGACCATTTTTGGTGGAGGAAAATTTTAATAATCACGACGTGACCCATAATCCAAATTCACATCCATCTCATTTCATCCATGGAATGATTAGACAGGCCTCATTCCCAATGGATCATAGGATGGCCGAAGCTTTAAGAAATAAACTATTTGCTCGAGGTCCTTCCTTTGAATTCGGATCGGATTTATTCGCAAGAAATATAAAGGTATTTGCTCTTTATTAAAATTTAAATATACTTATTTGCTTTCATACCACAACTCATTTTTTATAAATAAATATATATATATATATATATATATATATATATATATATATATATATATATATATATATATATATATATATATATTTTTTAATATATATATATATATATATATATATATATATATATATATATATATATATATATATATATGTAATAGATGTATATATATATATATATATATATATATATATATGTATATGCATATGGTTGTGTGTGTGTGGTTGTATGTGTGTGTGTGTGTGTGTGTGTGTGTGTGTGTGTGTGTGTGTGTGTGTGTGTGTGTGTGTGTGTGTGTGTGTGTGTGTGTGCTCTCTCTCTCTCTCTCTCTCTCTCTCTCTCTCTCTCTCTCTCTCTCTCTCTCTATATATATATATATATAAATATTCTCATCCTAAACATATATATATATATTTATATATATATATATATATATATATATATATATATATATATATATATATATATATATATATATATATATATATATATATATATATATATATATATATATATAAAAATGAACATTAAAGGAGATTAATCCCGTTAATTAACTCGTTAATTTTTTCGTTAACTTTTAACGCTTTCGTTAATTTCGAAAAGTAACGGACTATTAACGAGTTAAAATTTTTCCCTACATCCGTTAACCGTTAACAATTTACGAGTTTATAAAATATTTTCTTATCAGATTTTAAATTGTATTAGATTCGATTTCGATAAGTGAACAACTTTTTTTTATCAAAATTTCCTAAACGCTTAAACTCAATGGCTCAAATGTGTTTATATTTGCTCGGTTATTATCAGTTTAGTAATGTTTAACACAGGGTTGGAAAAGACCCAAGTTTGAGGGAATGTGCTTACGTGCTGACACCACCCCTCTTTCAACTATATTCTCTATGTCTTAATGCTAGCACTTTCCCTCAGTGTTGGAAGCACGCACATGTCCAACCTATTCCGAAAAAAGGAAGCCGCTTTGATCCTTCTAACTATCGCCCTATAGCTCTCACTTGTATTCTATCTAAGATCTTTGAAACCCTTCTCAAATCTCACTTCTTAGACCATCTGGAATCTCATTCTCTTCTTTCCGATGCTAGTACGGCTTTTGGTGTTCCGTCTACTGGCGATATACTTTCTATTTAACCGATTTATGGTTTTCCCTCTTAGGACTACTGGCAGACTTGCGTAGTGGCGCTTGACATATCCAAGCATTTGAACGGTGTATGGCACGCATCATTGCTCTTCAAGCTCCCCTCTTTTCCTCCTTCTCTTTGCTTACTTATGTCTAGCTTTCTTTCAAGTAGCTAAACATCAGCTATGGTTGATGTAGCGACTTCTTCTTTTTCTGTCAATAGTGGAGTTCCTCAGGGTTTCGTCTCATCTCCTACTTTATTCCTACTTTTCATTAATGATCTTCTCACCAGCACATCTAACTCTATTCACTCACATGCCGATGACTCGACCCTTCATTCTTCAACTCATTTCAATTCTGCTCCATCTTTTACTTCTAGAAGTGCCTCTCGTCTTAATCTTTCCAATTCTATTCTCGCTGCTAGATAGAATTTGCGGGTGAGATCGTCTCTCAACCTGAAATTCGATTCTTTAAAACTAACTTCTACAAATCTCCATCCTCTCAAAAACACTTACCAACTTTCCTATCTCTTTTGATGGTTTTTCCGTCTCCTGTTGACAATATTTACATCCTTGGCCTTAACATAAAAAAAAAATGTCTTGGAAACCTCACATCACAACGGTTGCTAGGACGGACTCAAAGAAACTGAGAGTTCTGTTTAGACTGCGAGACTTTTTTTCCTCTTCTCAGTTACTCCAGCTATAAAAGGGTCTCATCCGGCCTTGTATAGAGTACTGTTCTCCTATCTGAGGGGCTTTGGTTTCACCCGGCTTTTGGACAGGGTCGAGTCAAAGCCAAGAGACTTTTAAAATGTTTAGTATTTTCCAATTCTTGACCTCCTATCTTTGCGGCGCGATGTTGGTGCTATATCTCTTTCTATAGGTATCCTGGCAGCAAGTGCTCGAGGGAACTCGCGTACCACCACCTTTACGACGCCCTAGTAGCGCAAGGGTGCAGATCTGCGCACGAGTTTTGTGTAGATATTGGTAACTCCAGGCTAGCTTGCTGCGGTGTTTCTTTATTTCCTTCCACCACTGTTCTGTGGAACTCTCTTCCATCTTCTGTGTTTCCGGCTGAATTTAATCTCCCTCACTTTAAAGCCTGCGTCTATGTTCATCTGCGTAATTTGCGCTAGCGGATGAAATTTTGGCGTGCAACATCCCCTCCTTGAATAGGGCTCTGCCCGTGAGTAGTGGTGACAACTGTAAGTGAAGACGGTTAACGTTAACGATTAGCGTTAACTTCCGCCCATTCTTTACCGATAAACGCTTTAATGATTAACGCCGTTATTTTTTTTGTTAACGATTAAATTAACGACGTTAACTTTCTCATTAACGGTAGTAGTAGGGGGTCCATATTGGACAACGAAAAACCCACCCCAAAACCAACGAAAAACCCACCCTGACCTTTTTTACCTGCCCATGACACTTTTTTTGACCTTCACTTTTTTTGGACTTGACCTTTTTGTGCCCAAATTTTACCTGCCCTTGACCTTTTTTTGGACCTTGACCTTTGGGACTTTACCTTTTTTCGACCAACCAGCTGGTCTTCCATGGGTCATTTTTTATTACGGTATTCCTGAACCTGAATTTTTGAGGAACCCTGAATTTTTGAGGAACCCTAATTTTTTTTAGAGAGACCCTAATTTTTTGAGACCCTAATTTTTTGAGGAGACCCTAATTTTTTCGACCAGCCAACACCGGATGTTCCATGGATCATTTTGATACATTTGAATTTTTTTGGCTGACCTCAGATTTTTTCGACAGCCCTGATTTTTTTAGCAGCCCTTCGAAGAGGATTTACTGCTCGAATCAGGCAAGCCTCCATCGTACCCCTATTTTACCCCGCCCTAATTTTTTCGGCCATGGGTCATTTTGCCCACGGTAATTTTGGCTACCCTTTGGTCTGCTCTTCCATGGGTCAATTTTGGCCCACCTAATTTCGACCAACCCTTTGATCTTCCATGGGTCATTTTGCCCACCCCGGTAATTTTGGTCTTCCATTGGGTCAATTTTGGCCCGGTAATTTTGGGTACCCTTTTGGTCTTCATGGGTCAATTTTGACCCACCCTGATTTTTGGCCATCCTTGGTCTTCCGTAGGTCAGATTTGACCCACGGTAATTTTGTCCTTCCTTTAGGGACTTAGCCTTTTTGATGTCTTAACCTTGTTTGACCGATATTTCGCCCTTGTCGCCTTGAGATACCATGGGTCGATTTTCCCGCA
>JABUQX010097837.1:30000-36272 GCA_015478945.1 Trachelipus rathkii | reverse complement strand
ATTATTAATGTATTATTGTGTGTGTGTGTGTGTATTATTATTTGTGGTGGTAGTGGTAGTGGTAGTGGTTGTAATTTATAATCTTAAATATAATTTTTATATTTGTTTCTAACTTTTATTTTTTTTTTTTAAAGAGAAAACCACATAGACGATGTACTAATGACTGCATCCATGTGGTAAGTAAAAGAATAAACAGAGAGGTTTTATTTTAAATTAATTTAGACAGTTTTTTTATATTTGGCTGTTTGATGTTTGCTATTCTTATTTTTAAGTAGATTACTTTAATAGATTGTTTTATCTTCACCACAGTTAATATGATTTGTAATTTTCTTAAAATAATTTAAAATAAAACAATTTAATTTTCCAAATATATAACAAATATATTAAAATTTTTATATTTTCTTATATAAAACAAATAGTAAAGATATATTTTTTTTATTTAAATATAATTATTATTATTATTATGTGTGTGTGTGTGTGTGTGTGTGTGTGTATATTATTATTATTATTATTATTATTATTATTATTATTATTATTATTATTATTATTATTATTATTATTATTATTATTATTATTATTATTATTATTATTATTATTATTATTATTATTATTTTTATTATTATTATTATTTGTGTGTGTTATTATTAATTTTTATTATTATTATTATTATTATTATTATTATTATTATATTATTATTATTACTATTATTATTATTATTATTATTTTTATTATTATTATTTTATTACAATATTATTAATAATAATAATTAATATTATTATTATTATTACGGCTATTATTATTTATAAAATAATTGTTCTTATTATTATGTATTATTATTATTATTATTATTATTAGTAAATATTATTTTTATTATTATTATTTTTATTTATTATTATTATTTATTATTATTATTATTATTATTATTATTATTATTATTATTATTATTATTATTATTATTATTATTATTATTATTATTATTATTATTATTTTATTATTATTATTATTATTATTGTCATTATTATTGAGATTATTATTCATTTAAATCTTTTATTTGTCAAAAAAGTTGAGAATCAAAATTCCTACTCCATCGGTTGATGAACACTTTCTCTGTATCAAAAATTGTTCTCCAAAAGGCAAGTAATGGATGAGTTTTTTCTGTAATATAAAAAGTAAATTAAGCTGTAGTTTTTTCCGTTTCTCTTTATTTAAAATTTTATATTAATTAGAAAAGGATTTTCATTTCTTTTTTAACCAATTAATTATTGATTTATTTTAAATGTTTTTTATTTACCTAAAAATATTTTAAAAAGATGAAATAATTAAACCATTGCGTTTCATTTTTCTTTAATCGAATATTAAATTTCATAATGCAATTTAATCCTTTTGAAAATGATATTTAAAATTTATCAGTTAAATAAATGAAATATTTGCTTTTTCTCTCCATAAGAAACGAGACTTTTAAGAAGAACAGTATAATGTTGATTTATTTCATCTTCACATCGTCATTTCTTATATTATTATTCCTCTTTTACTTTTAATTATCTTTGTACAACATAAAAAATATCCTACACATGGAAATATGTATATCTTGTATATTCTTGCGTGAAAAGAACAGATCTGTGCCTATTTTATGTCTACTACATATCAAATTGATAGAATTGGCGAATTTGGCAGCTACACCATTTCACATTTTCTTGTTAGCAGATATTTCCCTCCAAGTGCTATTGTATGTTGTTCAGTATGGTTTGGATATTGTGATGTGTACTAGTATTGTGATGAGAAGAGTATTCGTGTATTTATAATATATATATATATATATATATATATATATATATATATAATAATAATATGTAATAATAATAATAATAATATATAATATAATAATAATATAATATAATAATAATATATTATATATATAATAATATATATATAATAATAATAATATATATCTTTAATTAATTATAATATATAATAATAATATAATATACGTATAATAATAATAATAATAATATATAATAATAAATAATAATAACTAATAATAATATATGTAATAATAATAATAATAATAATAATATATAATAATATATATAAATAATAATAATATATATATATATAATAATATATATATATATAATAATATGTAATAATAATAATAATATAATATATATAATAATAATAATAATAATAATAATAATAATAATAATAATGATAATAATAATAATAATAAATAATAATAATAATAATAATAATAATAATAATAATATAATACATATGTAATATATTTTTAAGTGTATAATAATAATAATAATAATAATAATAATATATATATATATATATATATATATATATATATATATATATATACTTTCATATATATATATATAACTATATATATATATATATATATAATATATATATATATATATATATATATATATATATATATATATATACAACTCTATGCAAAGAATGGGCCCCACAATTGTTTGAAAAAAAATTATTTTGATCATTTTTTTTGCTTTCTTTTATAGTTATATATATAAATTATATACCATTTTGAAGGTCTTTTCCTTAGCTTTTCAATGAAGTTAAAATCAAAGAATTATTAAAATTTGTTAATGTTTTATCAACCAAAATATGAACATGGGTAGGAAAACCTAAAAAAAATCAATCAGAATATATACTTTAAAAACCTTTTTTTTCCACATACATACTTTTAAGCACCATAAAAATTATTATAATTAATATTTTAAACATGTAAATAAATTAAATTGAGGAAATTAAAAACAGACAATGCTTTAATATTTTATTGGCCATCCTTTATTTCTTATAACCATTTCGCACCTCTTAGGCATGCTTTTAACAAGATTTTTCAAGTAATTTCCATCTACGATATGAAACCATGCTTTGATAATTGATGAAATAAGATCGTTTTTTGTTGAAGGTTTGTTTTTAGAGAGAATGACCCCAATTTTGAACCAGAGATTTTCTATAGGATTCAGATCTGGACTCTGAGCTGGCCAATCCATGTGTGAGATTTGCTTGTCCTGCAACCATTTAAGAACCTTTTTCGATCTATGACATGGCGCATTATCATCTTGAAATAAGAATTCTTCTTCTCCAAACATATCTTTGGCACTAGGAATCATTTTCTTGGTTAAAACCTGTAGATACTGATCACTGTTCATCATTTTCTCCACGACATGCAGTCTTCCAACTGTTGATGCTGACATGCATCCCCATACCATAACTGAAATTGGATGCTTTATTGTTGGTAAAATACAATTTGGTTTATATTCTTCCCCTTTACGACGTCGAACATACTATTTCCTGCATTACTGTTAATACAGAAGGTGGATTCATCACTAAAAATGACCTTAGACCAATGTTCTTTTGTCCAGTGACGATGTTCCTTTGCCCAAACAATTCTTCTCTTTCGTTGTTTTTCTGTTACGAGAGGTTTTTTCTTTGCTTTACATCCTCTTAGACCATTTTCTAAGAGTCTTCTTCGTACTATGCTTGTAGAATTTACTCTACAACCACTTTCATTCCATTCTTTAAGAAGGTAAGGGCTTGTTAGATGTCTATTTGAAAGAGCTTTCCTGGTCAAAAGTCGATCTTGCGACTTTGTTGACTTTCTGGGTCTTCCTGAACTGACATCATAAGTAATTTTTCTTGTTAATTTATATCTTCGTAATATCTGATTTATAGTACTTTTACTTAATGATAGTTGTCTTGCAATAGAACGGCCAGAATGTCCTCCTACTTGAAAAATCTTGTTAAAAGCATGCCTAAGAGGTGCGAAATGGTTATAAGAAATAAAGGATGGCCAATAAAATATTAAAGCATTGTCTGTTTTTAATTTCCTCAATTTAATTTATTTACATGTTTAAAATATTAATTATAATAATTTTTATGGTGCTTAAAAGTATGTATGTGAAAAAAAAAAAGATTTTTAAAGTATATATTCTGATTGATTTTTTTTAGGTTTTCCTACCCATGTTCATATTTTGGTTGATAAAACATTAACAAATTTTAATAATTCTTTGATTTTAACTTCATTGAAAAGCTAAGGAAAAGACCTTCAAAATGGTATATAATTTATATATATAACTATAAAAGAAAGCATAAAAAGACCTTTATTTTTTCTTCAAAAAAAATATTATAAAAAGTGTATAATATTCTTTTTACACAGAGCTATATATATATATATATATATATATATATATATATATATATATATATATATATATATATATATATATATATATATATATATATATATATATAAATATATATATATATATATATATATATATATATATATATATATATATATATATATATATATATATATATATATATATATTATTCTATTTTCAGGTTTATATTCGAAATTATAATATTGCTATAACATAATAATAGGAAATAATTATTATAACAAAAGTATTATATGCTGTCAAGTTCTTTATAATGCCACATCAGTGTAAAAATAGCCCTAACCTATTTTGTTATGTGTGTGGAGAACTTACATTTAAGACGCAACAATGTAGCTTGTCACCATAGTTAGAAAGGCTTATGAATTGTACTTTGGATGGAAAGTTGGGGACATGTATGCTGCAATTCATGTTCCAGGAATCTGAGAAACTGGTTAAAAGGAAAACGTAGCCGTATGAAATTTGCTGTACCTATGATTTGGCGTGAACCGACAAATCACGTAACGGATTGTTACTTCTGTTTGACAAATGTGCAGGGGTTCTCTTCAAAATCCAAACATTGTGTCCAGTATCCAAACCTACACACCGCAATGCGTCCAGTTCCTCATTCAGATGATCTTTCTGTCTACACCTCCCGATGAATTTACTGTTGACTCAGAGGATGACCCCTCCGATCATGACACAAGGTATCAAGATCCTGACTTTGAACCATCAACATCTATGACATGTTCACATCATGAAATCACACAGGAGGAGCTTAACGATCTTGTACGAGATCTAAAGCTCTCACAAACAGACTCAGAATTGCTGGCTTCTAGGCTTCAGGGCTGGAATCTATTAGAGAAAGGTGTAAACATTAGTTCATTTAGAGGCAGACAGAGACAGTTTTGCAACTATTTTGCGCAGAAAGATGGCATTGTATATTGCTGTGATGTGAATGGCCTATTTGGACAGGCATTGGGACATGAGCATAAACCAGCAGAGTAGCGCATAATTATTGTTTCCTCCAAACGTAGTCTCAAGGCAGTGCTACTCCATATAGGCAATGTTTTTCCGTCTGTTCCTGTAGACATATTCTACAAATACAAAGGAAACGTACGAAGTTATGAGTTCTATGCTTAACCTAGTTGAGTACACAACATTTAAATGGCACATTTGTGGGGACCTGAAGGTCATTGGACTATTAACAGGCATGCAACAGGGATACACAAAATTCTGCTGCTTCCTCTGCGAATGGGACAGCCGCGACAGAAAAAATCACTACATTCGGAAAAAGTGGCCTCAAAGACATGATTTCAATCCTGGGAGCAAGTAATAAATAACAATTATGAATCCCCTGTTTGTCTTTCTTCCACCTTTGCACATTAAACTTGGTTTGATAAAAGTATTTGTAAAAGCTCTTTACAAAGAAGGTGTGGCAATCTTGCATCTTAAGAACAAATTCACAAATTTACGTGTGGAAAAGATAAAAGAAAGGGTTTTTATTGGTTCCAAAGTAAAGCAGTCTTCAATTGGAGAGTTTGAAAGGAAACTGTCAGAAGGAAAAAAAGCGGCCTGACTAACATTCAAATCAGTGTGATCAGATTTCCTTGAAAATGAGAAAGTTGAAAACTATGATTATGTTGTACGTCACATGGTGGATTGCTTTCGTGGTAATGGTTACAATATGTCTTTAAAACTACACTTTATGGACTCGCATCTGAACTTCTTTCCACCCAACCTTAGCGCAATTAGTAATGAGAATGGTAAAAGGCTTCACCAGGACATCTTTATGTTTTAAAAGCGATTCAGTGTGCAATGGAATGAAACTATGCTTCCGGTATATTGCAGGTCCTTATCAGGGACACACCAACAGATGCCTACAAGAGAAAAAGACCAAAAAAAATCAATTATTTTTTGTTTGCTATAATAATCAAGACACTGTTACAATTCTATGAAACCAATATAAATAAATATGAGGAGTGTGTCTAAAAACGTGTACGTGATAGGAAATTTTGGTTTCATAAATGTAACAAGCACCTTTGGTTATACAGAATCACATATTTTCATGTAAAT
>JABUQX010097837.1:22500-25000 GCA_015478945.1 Trachelipus rathkii | reverse complement strand
TTTACAGCCTTTCAACTTTGAAGATCATGGTAAAGTTAGAATATGTACCAATATTTGCGGTGATGTAGGTAAGAAAATGAAGTAGATAGTGGAAAAATCTAAGATGACTAACAAATTTCATAATTATATGATATAACTATTGTGATGAAATAAATACATAACAATTACCTCAACTTCTATAGCTTGCAAAGTTTTTAATTTAATACTAAGTAATAGATTAGTTGCACATCTTGCTCAATAAATCCCAGCGTTGTCTTAGAGAAAATAAATGATGTTTAATAAATTTGATAGATTTTTTTAATATGATCTTAAAAGATAAAGATTGTCATTTATTTAGGCTTTCAAAAGGCATTTTATACCTTCACTCATCAAAGATTATTGAAAATGCTTAAAGCTAATGGTATTAGAGGAAGACTTTTAGTTGGATTAGAAATTGATTATGGGATAGACGACAACGAACCCTTATTAATGGTGAACGCTCAAATTGGCAAACTGTTACTAGTGGTATGCCAGAACGATCTGTCCAATGTAAAATACTGTTCATTATATTTTTAAATGAAATAGGTTATAATATTTCTGGTAATAGCTCATATGTTACATTAAATAGCTAAAATAACATACTAATAACAAATACAGAAATAGATGTTTTAAGAAAGTGAACCAATCCTACACATTAAATATACAAAAATACATAACAGATTAACTATGAGATGACTGTAAAGTATTTGCCAGCAGGTGTTCTGGGGTTCTTCTTCTTCTTCCTTTTCCTTTTCCTTTTCCTTTTCCTTTTCCTGTTCCTTTTCCTTTTCCTTTTCCTTTTAATTTTCATTTTGCTTTTCCTTTCCCTTTTCCTTTTCTTTTCCTTTTCCTTTTCCTTTTCCTTTTCCTTTTCCTTTTCCTTTTCTTTTTCTTTTTCCATTCCTTTTTCTTTTTTCTTTTCCTTTTCCTTTTATTTTTCTTTTTCATTTCCCATTCCCTCCTTTTCCTTTTCCCTTTCCTTATTCTTTTTCTTCTTTTTCTTCTTCCTTTCTTCTTTTTTCCTTCTTCTTCTCCTTCTTCTTATCCTTATTTTCTATTTTCAATTCCTCATTAACTAATTTTATTTTTAAATTCTATCTTTCATTTTCTTATTTTTATTCTAATTTTCATAGCTTCATTTTCACTAACCAGGAATAGGAATAAGGTTTTTCCCTGACAACTGTAGGAATGTAGTTTATTTGTTCCTCATTTTTCATCTAATTTATTATTATATTCTTTTATTAATTTAATTCCTCTATTGGCAGTATCGTTTATGATTTTTAATTCTATTTTTCATAGCTTTATGAGCGCTCCTAGTTCAGTGGTAGAGCTCTTCGCCAAGCAAGCTAGGGGGCCCAGGTTTATTATTGGATTGAAGCAAGAGAATGTGAGCTTTTTCCTATTAACTCTAACTTCGTCTCAATCAGACGTTAATGAGTACATTTGTGGTGTACTTTGCCAAAAATGGTAATTAATCCGGCGTCCGCGATAGGCCTCGCCAGCCAGCGGAATTAGCCGTTAGGTCGTTGCTATCCCAAGGACCTTTCTCGAAGGGTCACACAGACTGAACGAAAGTCCCTACTGGGAGTTGTTGATTAATTCTTTTTAATTCTAATTTAAAAAGCTTTTTTTTCTTCTTGCCATTTCTTTCTTTCTTATCATCTTATTTTCCTTTTTTTTCTAAATTATTTAAATCAATAAAATAATTTTTTATCACAATCGATAATTCAATCAAATTTGTATACATTTTTTATTATTATGTCATTATTCTTTTTCTTATTTCTTTTTCAAAAACTTCACACCTCAATGGAAGAACCCAATTCAGTGAGAGTAACTTCTTCAGTTAGTTTCAACATAAGAACAGGTCAAGAAATTGAACCCTGCACTATTCATAGTACTATTTTTATTTTTGTTTTATTTTGAGTTTTATTTTTTTTTTTTTTTTTTTGCAGCATTTGCATCACCATGAATCTACCTTTCATGTCTTCAATCAACTCGTCTGAGAATTCCATATCGCATTTTCCACACCATAGGACAAAAGAAGGATTATTTTTTACCAATTGATTAATCGCATCTTCTAGGAAAAATATAAATAAAAACCTAAATTCATTATATTTTTTTAAAAAATAATAAAAATAATAATAATAATAATAATAATAATAAATAATAATAATAATAATACATTAATTAGGAATAGGAGGAAGAATAATTAGTAATAATAATAATAAATAATAATAATAATAATAATAATAATATAATATAATAATAATTATAATAAAATAAAAAGAATATAGAAAATAAAAAAAAAATATAAATTAATAATAAAAACTAATAATAATAAATAATAATAATAATAATAATAATAATAATAATAATAATAATAATAATAATAATAATAATAATAATAATAATAATAATAATAATAATAATAATAATAATAATAATAATAATAATAATAATAATAATAATAATAAAATATAAT
>JABUQX010097837.1:0-2500 GCA_015478945.1 Trachelipus rathkii | reverse complement strand
TGCTAAAATCCGTTCTCTATAAAAATTTTCCTGCAGTCAAGTCATGAATATTTTTTGTTGAAAAGTATGGGTGTTTTAATAGTTCTTCGAGTGTTTCGATTTGTTTTCCCACTGACTGTCGGAGAGAGAAAATTCAGAAGTACCGGCACCATCATACTTACTACTATAATCTGTTTAATTGCGAAGAAGTCTTTAGTATAGGCATGAAGACATGTACTTCCAATCATTGAGTCTCTTGACCAAGTTGCCAGCTTTGAAGAGCTTGAATTCTTTTAGAACTTCATTAATATTGGGGGTACGTGCTGTTTTTGTCTATTTGTCTCGCCCTGCTTATAAGATTTGCTCTATGAGTAAGTGGAGAGCCATCACGCACTAGCTAACTGAGATAAAATATGAACTCCCATATCTCATTGTGTGCATGTTAACGTTATCGGAAATTGTATGTTTCCACAGTTTTATCAAGTTGATTCGGGAAAACAAACTATTAATTCTTCTTTTTGACAATTCGATTTAAAATCAGTATCACAGTTTAACAGCTTCCGTCATTCCTTAACGCCTCATTGTACGCTTATATTAATTTATTCAATCGTAACTGATCATGTTTTGATGCGTTATCCGTCAACTGAGCTTAATTATTGTCTCTTGTTATTCGAATTCTTTTAAGATTCAGTAACAAAACTCTTGAATATATTTCGCTTGAGAAATGTTGAGATTTGGTTTCTTTTAACTGCTAACGATTTAGAAATATTGTTTTTATCTTCGTCCACATATATAATATTATTGACAAAATAATTTTTAGCTTTGCCCATGTGTAAGTATCCAATTTGTTAAATGCACAGACGTCCCTTTTTGCAATTTTTTAAGCTTGGGTTTTTAAGTTTATTTTCTTCTAGAACTATTTGCAAATGGTTTTTCCCAGTCTAAAGAGACCCAGTTTCTAAGCCATGTCTCCACGCAGTGCTTTTAATTCCTGGTCATGCAAAGAAAACTAATGGGTCACTATCTTTAACAACCATTATAATCAATTGTATTTGGAATTTTTGACTTAAAAGAGAAATAATAAGTTTATGGCAACTGAAAAAGTTTCCATTTAGTCTGAGTTTTTGAAATTAAAGGTTTATCCTGATTACCTTTAGCTTCACCTTTCTTTTTAATAATTGCAGCAATGTCTGGATGATAGCGTTTTAAAATATCGCATTAATTTAAAGGATCTAATAGATGTGCTGTGACCCATGGGTAAGTGGTAGTTAGAGATAGACTCTTGTATTGTGGCATGGTCGAAGTGAACTGTTTCCACGCATCAATTGCTGTTAACTATTTTCATATTGACAAATGAAGAGTATTTTTATCTTCAAAGTGGGTATTAGTATTTCAAAGACATGAGGTGTTTTCGATTTTGGTTTTAGTTGACATGATTTTTCTACAAGGATATTAAACTTAATTAATTTAAAGTATCTATAGAAGTACCCGAACCGTTTTTCGATGTTGAATAATATAAATACACATAAGAACAAAATTGCTGGAAAAAAACGAGAGAGAATAGTATATATGATTCAGTTAGCAATATATATAAAAGATGTTTAGTTATATATAGCTATATATAAGTATAATAATATAGAGTATATATATATGATATAGTATAGTAATAGATATATAAGTATATAATATAGAATATTATAAGGATATTATATATATGTATAAAAATATGAAATGAGTATATGATATATATATACGATATATAGAGAAGTATATATATATATATATAGTATATAATATAGTATATATATATATATACTATATAATAGTATATATATATAGATATATAGTATATATGATAGAATATATAGATATATATATAATGAGAATTATATGAGTATAATATATATAGATTATATATATGAAGATATATATAGATATATAATATATATATATATATAGTATATAGTATATATATATATACTATATATATATATAATTATAGATATATATATATATATATTATTAAAATAAATAAATTGGAATATTGATATAGAAATTTGATGGAGATGAGTACTCCTTATCCAATTAAATAATATATATAAGATATAGATATATATGGATATATATATATAGATAGATAGATAAAGAGAAGATAGATATATAGTATAAGAGTAAGAGTAATATATATATTAAGTATATATATATATAATATTTTAAGATATATATTAGAGAGAGTAATAAAATAGTGAGAGATATTAGTATAAGTATAATAGAATTAGTAATATAGATATATATTAAGATATAAGATATAGAAAGATATATATAGATAGTAATGATAATATATAATATATGATATATATATATATATATTAATAGTATATATAGAGTTATTATTAATTATACAGTAATAATAATGTTTCGGACCTACCTCTAAAGATCGTTCGTTAAAACCATACATACAAAAAATGCTCGATCTTCGCTTCAAAACTGCGAAATTGTCTCCAACGTAAAAATGCTAATA
>JABUQX010097836.1:0-12720 GCA_015478945.1 Trachelipus rathkii | reverse complement strand
CACAAAGCTCGGGTGACAACATACATTGCTTAACAACGATAATACCACACACCACGACGAGCAGGCGGATACGAAACATCGTCGCTTAATTGCCGTCCTCAATTAAGAATTCTCTAAGGACATGTATTCACCACCCTTACTACAAACCTGCAGTGCATTAACTCAGTCGCAAGCGCCATACCTGGCAAATCTTGGGCTCACCTTGGGCGACCAAACACCCGATAGCAAACAGTTAATCTAACCCTTTACCTCGCGCAAACTCGAACTTCAAGACTTGTTACCCGATAGGTCGACTCAATCACAACTACATCCAAACACTACAATTCTAAGCGCTCCCACCCAGACCATCACTTGACAAGGAACTCTGAACTCACGACGGGCTAACATCTGCGATATACGAACTTAAAAGCGCAACCAGGCAACCCACTTCTCACCGACGTGATAATGGATATTCTCAATGCATATACACGCCATGAAGAGAATGTACTAGTCCATACTTAAAACAATCCCCAATCTAATGATACACAGATAAGAATTCAATCTATACAAATAATAATACCTCTTATGTATGGACTGTAAATAAACGGATGTGTTAAAGACGTACTAATCATTTTTATTATAAAAATCATTAACTGTTTCATCACGTATACTACCACTCATTAATCAATCACCTAATAAACAAACGCTACGCTGTATTATAGGGTTTCGCCCTCATTCCACGCGAATGTTCTACTAAACCTTATCTACCAAAAAACCTAAACAATTTAGTCTAAACCATACTGTCCAGCAGCACGTATGTTTCCCACAGTGTAATGGAGAAAGTTAACTACCCTGGATATTCGACGATTCTGCATAGCATTCTACCTGATTATATCTATTGCACAACTCTACTAATCTATCACAATTTCCTTCTCAATCCACCATGATACAATGGCTAACAACTCTTCTGAAATTCTATATTCCTAGATCGACTCTAACTCACACGTATTTAGCTTCCGAATATCTATCTAATAGTCGTAAATTCATTTAATCCTGACGCGGCAATACCTATATTATCGTACATTACAGATCAAGCCCTCCTCCTTAATATTACCAACAAGTCTTCGATCTCTTAATAGCTAAATAAAATATCAATCTACTCCTCACTCTTAAGGCTCAGTCACATACACTTCATTAATTACAACTATCATATAGTTCAGAACTCTATACCCATACTACAAACTGGTTATTCCATAACACACCAACTCTCATCTTCCACTACACCCTCATACAATCCTCAACCCCACAAAAATCACAGATCATACAACCCAACCATCTCCTATTCTACAGTTGCACACGGATTATATCCACTATTCTACTTAATGTGTTAACCCTACAGCATATACCCATTCCAAACAGACGGCCTATTCTACATTCCCCATTTTTCGTTTCAACTTTGCTAATAATCTTTACTATATATATTATATAATCATGTATTGTAAATAAATTTAAACAAAATATACAACAATTATATGAAAATTCCAGATTTAATTTAAATACTTTCATTAAAATATTCATACAAAATAAAATCTTCTATAATCTCAAACAATGGCACTCAATTATAAATTTGCATAGAGACCTTCAACTTTATCTTCATTTTGGTTTGTGACTTAATATATAAATATATATTATATAACTATACACATTATACCTAAACACTATAACTATAGCTAATAGGGAATTCATAACCTGTCTTAACATACTATAATATTACAACTATCCTATACCTCCATAATATACTATATACACCCCTATATTCAACACTATATAGATTAAACACTAACGACTATATAACTATCATATTTATACCCTACTATTATTTAATCTTTATATACTAATTTCTATATATACCTACATAGTACATAAGTAGAAACCCTCACCTATATTACTAACTATATATATTGATGTGATACCATCTATTGTGACATACCGCTCATTGTACCTAGCACCAAACTATAAATATACCAATCTACACATCACTCAAACACCCATACACTCTGCCAAACCTCTGCTCCACGATCTAAACGACCTCTACTTCCCATATTCAAACGTAACATCCTTTACACTATCTTCTTGCCCTCGTCAAATCTCCAACCCAACTAAATGAATCCATAAAAAATATAATGTTAAATGCAAATTTGAAACAACAACGCAATACCCCTCTTAAAATAAATACCGCCTTCAACACCCTATTAAAAATCCATATACACCAATCCGTTTGCCCAACAAGCAATTGGCGACATATTCACTTATTGTGCAAATTTATAAAAGTAAAAACAACTGTTATCAACAAAACTGTGTTATAATTGAATAATTTAATAACGTATACATAATAAATAATATTTTAACACAAATAAATATTTAATAACCTCATAAATATAATTAAAATATACAAAAATACTTTAAAACCCTATTAGAAAAAGGAATAACTTAAAGTTAATCGTAAAATGAACATAGAAAACGTTTCGATATTTAGATCAAGGCGCCCACACCTAAAATTATTTATTTACTGGTCAAATTATCAAGTATCTAAAGAGTAAACGCCCCAAGCATATCATATTAACGATTATCAACCATACCTATACCAACTATTATAAGCTATATAGCGATACTATTAAATATTAATATCTATAAGATTAAATATAAATTACTTTCAACTGTATTGACAGCAAAACGTATTACAAGAAAACTATGCTTTTGTAAGTATATATATGATGTCTTCGATACCACACTAAACTAATCGAATAATTCTTAATCAACATTATCTAGTAATATTATACCTCAACAATTACATACAATTAATATTATTTAATCTGATTTATTAATTAAATTCACCAGAATTATGTAAATTTGTTTTCCTAATACCTTAGCGGCATGTACTTATTATCAAAATTACAATAATAATGAAAAATTATAAACAATAAAACATAATATTAATATAGAACTATTAGTATATAATATAGAATTAAATACCTGGAAAGAATAAATAAAATTAATTTTTAAATTTTAATTTAAATAAAGAAAAATAATAATTAATTCACACATATAATAATAACTAATAATACATAATCAAATAAATACTACAATCAACCAGAAAGACGTAAAATTTTTTATAATTACATATTACAAATATTCAACTTCGATCATACTAGAATCACATTTAACTTACTCTTCACATAGTTACTCAATAAATGAAATGAGCTCATCTATACGTGGAAGGATTTATTTTAAAATATATTTTCATAAAATTTTATAAGTTATTAAAATTGTCAAATGAGCACTTTTCAAACAGAGTATAACTACAAAAGATTCAAAATGAGAAAAAAAAACATCATCATTATCGTCTGTGACAAAAGCATACCTATGTTTATAAAATACACTTCTTTAAGGGCAATATAAGATACTAAAAACTCTTAACATTTCACAGAAGCACGACAATGTGTAATTAAACAATAATATCTTAATAACCAAGCAATGGACTCTTCAAGATCAAACACGATACAACCCACTGCAACTTTGCCATCCCTTCATTTTATACGTAAAAGGAAACTTTACTCCGATACTATAATATTATTATAATACCTACGGCAATTTCCGCTGTTTATAAATCATTATATACCTATATAAGATATATATACACTGAAATATTATTATATATAACTATTATACCTCATAATCATATAATCAATCATAGCTACACTTATCAAATGCACTATATTCTCTACTCACGTCACTCATTAAATATATCCACAACACTTATATAATATATCCCATATATATATACTCACTATTAACTAATACGTATAATCATATCTATACTCTAATAGTGCGAACATATATATTAAAAATAAATATCTATAGATATATATATACACAGTAAACACATACTAACTACTATCTATAACCTACTAATATATTACTAACCCTACATAATACACTAACCTCATACTAATACACATACATATACACTTAATAACCTATATCGTATAACCACACATACTCTAATCTATGAACACTTAAATAAACCTTCATCATTTTATTATAAACAAGTATATTCAAACCCATCCACTTATCCTTTAGGGAATGGAACTTTAATTAGACACGATGTCTTACCTTATCTTGCAATGATCTATTGACCCAGTGACAAATTCAATGAAATGCAATATCAATATTATGAAGCATTACCCCTCAATAATTCATCACTATAGAACGATGACAATTCACAAATTTCCATACGTAATCCGCCCTCACGCGTAACAAGATTCCACTCTTAGCGAATCAGCAGTAAGGCAGCCGAAATCTCCCCAAATTAAATTTATATTTTCCGTTATTACTAAAGTAGTGTTTTTTTTGTATTTTCTTTTTTATAAATTAGTTCTTTAATCTAACTTTTTTTTATTAAAATTCTATTAAAAGACTCAGATATGGGGAGAGTTTACCTCTACCCTACCCTACCACCATATGCTATACGCCCCTGATTATGACCTATACTCTACCTATATATATATATATTATATAATCATTATACTATAGTATACTATTATATATATTATATATATAATATAATATACTATATCCTAATATATATATATATATATATATATATATATATTATATATATATATAACTATAAAGCTATATATCCATATATATTATATATAGCTCATTATTTTTTTTCTGTCAAAAATTCTTAACTCACAAAATCCCTATTTTACCGCTAACATATTTAGAAAACACAATTCTAATTTTTCATCCTACCAATTTTTTGTTGCATGTTAGTGAAGTTCATAAACTATATAAAATTGAGACTGCAAGTTTTAAAATAAAAAATGATAGAATTTTCATATATATATTATATATTATATATATATATATATATATATATATATATCTATTAGTCAGAACATATACTACTATACATATAAATATAATAATATATATATTATATATATATATACTATATATAATAACTATATATAGTACCTATATATATAGGATTTGCCTTACTAAGGAATTTTTGACCACGAAAACGCCACTGATAGATATATATATTATATATATATATATATACTATATATAATATATATATATACTATATATATATATACTATACAATATAAATATATATATATATTATAATATATATATAATTATATCTACTTCATAAATATATAATATATAATGTATATATATAAAGAATAAAGGATATCGCCAATAGAATACTAACATACAGATTATGCGTGCTTTCTACTTGACAAATGAATTACGGAGAATGTGTGGGAACACTTCGCGAAATCGCATAAACAAGCAGTAAGATACGATAATGTGAATCTGTGAGAGGTTGATGGTCGCAAAGAAGCGCAATAGGGACTTTGGGAGGTGATGGGTCATCTAGTCAAGGAGAGAGGAGGTAATTGGTTGACGCGAGAAAACTTTGAAGAAGCAATCGGTAAATCTGCACGAGCTATAGATCGAAATTACTGCATGAAATGATCAAGCAAAACGAGATGGCGGATGGTTATTGTTTGGATTGCGAAGTCTGATGTGACACAACAAGCCACTTTAATCCGCCGAGGGCAAGTCCCGAGCAACGTCAGCCAGTCATAGTACCCACTACCTAATAAGAGTAAGGCGCAGATAGGCGAGACTACGGTAGGAATATATACAGCGATTAGTTTTTATTAAGTGACTGAGTGAGAACAATATTAATACTCGGCTTATTTTCGGCGAACAAAATTGCGCTCAGATTGACTGAAGGACCTGAATGTGAAAGAACAAGGTGCGTCGTCTAGCAAGTTAGAGATGTGTGGACAAATCTTTAACATTGAAAAAAAGATTGAGAAAAATAGGGAGAAGAAGAATAAATTTAGGTTTTTGGATTGCAAACAGGCGCTTATGAATAATGCATTAATAGGGCTCTAGGCTCTATTTCACGGTGTTATTGATATTATGCGTGTTTCGTCGTAAGCCTGTCTGAATGGAATCCAAAATATGTATGAAGCATACAGAAGCGTTATGTAAGAAAAAATGGCAATGTTGAAAGTTGACATTGTTTTAATTTTTAATAGGACGGATGCTCCTACAACGGCTTCTCTGGTACACTTCGATCTTATCATGGATGGGCTTGTAACAAGCAATTAGACCGTGGGATGCAGGCAGATGGTGTACTAGATTAGCATCGGGAATCCGACGCTTATGCCGACGCGAGCTGTCCAAGCCTAACCCAACTATATGCGGATTGATTTCGCGATTATGTTGGCGAATCTGAAAAAGTTTAGAGACTTGTTATGCCGAAATTTCGGCAGTGTGTAACAAGACAATCCAGGATTTTAACAGTACACACGTCAGATATGAGTAAGGTTATGTTTCTGAGTGAGGACCAGTCCTCGTATGAGTTATATAGATCAGTGAGCAGCTGGAAACACAGGCTCTAAGGTTAAAATATTTAGATATCGTTGGAAATCTGAAAAGGCGAACAACGGACATGATTCAGAGTATAGCAGGAACGTTGTGACATGCGAAAGTGCGCTGGTCACTTAAAGGTGATGATTTAAAAGACTAGTTTGAGTGCCTAGGGCTCCTTACATGAGTATGTTTTTTAATTCAATTAAATGATAATGTGGAAAATTTAATATACATAAACAATAAGCACAGTAGAAGCACTAGTATACTCTGCAGACGCCGAAACATGATAATATTCAGGACATGACACGTAACATAATTAAAAATCCAGGATTAAACATATAGTATACTTAGCCACGATCACTTAACAAAAAATTAACTATATAAACTTTGCAACTAATCGCAATCCTCCGCCCACCTTTCTCCATGACCAAACTGCAACAACTATATAAAGCAGAAAAAATTAACTTACAAACCAACGAACTTATTCACATAACCCTAAAATTTATATGTGAAGATGGAGTTTATTTCACAAAATTCCAATTTACAAACCAAAATACAATTCGCAATATCAAACATTTTTGGAGATGATGCACTGACGGTTACCCAAATAATATACTGGTACAACCTGTTTAAAATTGATGCACATAAGAGTCATCAAGAAGGTGTTAAAGGAAATCGTAAGTTAAACGATCCTCAAGTTACTGGACAATTTAATACGTAAATAGGAATTCCTTCATCGAATATTTTCTTCCTTTCCGTTTTATTTATTCGACTGGCCTTTTCTAATCGTTTCCAGATTCCTCCAAGGATCAGACTGCTTAGTTTATAATGAACTTTCATATATGCTTGCTGACCAGGCGCTCTCCCCGGCATCCCACTCATGAAAAAGCCCACAAAAAACCAATCATTAATATGATGTTTAGGAAGCATTTAGTTTAGAATAACTCTTCCATAATAAGGTGCTAGCTGAGCACAAATTTGGAGACGATTGTATCGATTTGGCAAGAAGGAAAGTCTCTCGCTTTCGTTATTTATTTCGGTCCCTTGTAAATTATCGGCTTTGTGACCTGGAAAAAAACTACTTAATTGTCACGCCCCAAACAGCATGAGGAAACAACGAAAAATCTCGCCCCAATCTCATCGTAAAATCTTTAAGATTATAGCTCTGAGCTTTACTATTTTATCGCAAAGCTAAGATGCCATATATTGTATCTATATATATATATATCATATATATACATATACCATACCATATACGAATCACTATACTATATATATACTAAATACGCCATATATAAAATTTATAATTTCTTAGTTGGGTTACGCCATATTATACTATATATATATAATGACATAAAACATAGTACTATATATATATATATATATAGTACTATTATATATATCATCATATAATTTCATATTATACCTTTATACTATCTTATATAAGCCTCCCCGATATAGCAATAACTAAATACGACTTATACAATATATAATAATATATAGTCTATAGTATATTCATATCTACTATTATAGTATACCAGTAATACCTGATATATACCCTATATATACTAACCAGATATATACTATATATTACATTAATACCTATATATATACTATATATTATAAATAATAAATACTACTACTCTATAATATATATATATACATTATATCCTATATATATATATAGTATATTATTACCATATATATTATATATATCATACAATAATACTAATATATATATTATAATAAATATATATACAATATATATATATTATATATCCATAATATATAATATATATATATCATATATATATAATTATAATATATATAAAATATACTATACTATAAAAATAATATATACATAACTATATAAAAATTATACTATATCATATTAATATATCATTATATATTATATATATAATAGTAGATTATAATAGAAATATATACCATAATATAATATATATCATTATATCATAATATATATAGTACTATATATTACTACTAATACTATATATATATACTACTAATAAGATATAATACTATATATAAAATATATATTATATACTAATATTATATACAATATATAATATATAATAATTATAATATATACTAATAATAAATATAATAATACTATATATTATTTATATAAATACTACTATAACTATATATATATCTACTATAATAATACTAATATACATAATATAATATATATAGTAGTTATATAATATATACCTATATATAATTATATATCTATATAGCTCTACCATACTTATACCCATATAACTATATATTATATATATGATATCATATACTATATATATACTTAAATATATATATAAACATACTATATATAAAGATATATATATATACTTACTGATATATATAATATATATCACCTCAGTGATATGGATCACAACGTAAATTCAGCACGCAATATATACTTACCCTACCTCTACTATATAACCTATATCTACTATACATATATAATATATTCATAATATATATAAGGAATCTTCCCTCAACACTTAAGTACACTTAAAAGTCATTTCAGTAATAGTATAGTACTACATATGATATATATACTATAACTTCCATATCAACCTATTTAATAATACTAATATATATATAACTATATACCCTATACATAATCTATATACTATTATATACTCACATCTATATCTAGTATATCTACCTATTATACCACATCTCAATACGTAATATATATACTATACATACTATACTATATAATTACTATCATATATATATATAATATATAAAGTACACATATATACTTACCTATTTATATATATTAATGTATACTATATAATAGCATTATTTATTATATAATTAAGATTATGATTAATAACTATATACGTCGCAACGCGGCTATATACTCATATCCTACATATAAACCTAGCTGTATAGCAACTCAATTATACGCAAGTATCACCCATATCATATACTAGATATAGATATATCTATATACTACATCTACTCCACATACTATAAACTATATACTTCAGCCTTATCTTATACTACAGTATACTATTATAGTAAGTAATTATAAAAACTAAAATATAAATACAACCCCTCGTGATACTACTATCCATCTGTACCTCATGCCCCAAAACGCATTACTTAATAAAGTAGTGCACCACTACAGTGTAAGTCAGCTACGAGCATATCCTGATTTCTCTGTATATCCCAGGCACTACAGACACCCATTAACTAGCATAATAACGATCATCCTCAACAATACTTCCCCACCCCCACACCATACCGAGCCTTACACATTATTCCGCTCATCAAATATAATTAATATAATACTATGTAATCAACTACCTGACTCGATACTCATACCAACCTCCACAATCTACTAAGTAATTCTAGTACTCTTAAGCCTCAAATTAATCTAGTACTACCTCCGAAAGTTACTTATCTTGATACTATAGTCTCCCCTACTTCACATTTCACCTCAAATAGTAAGCACGTTCACTATAAACTCCCCGCTTTCCCCACTATTATCGAACCCCCTAAAATTGATCTCCCTAAAGTAGCATTTCCTTCAAATTTCTTATCCTCACTACGCCTGGGCATGTCTGCCAGCATGACTAAACTATTATCCTTACCTCTAACCCCGCACCTATATATATATATAATACTAGTATATTATATATATACTATACTATATAACTAACTATAATATACTATAATATATCATTATACTATATATATATTAATAATACATAATATATATCATGCCTTGAAATACCAAGTAACTAAAACAAATCTCTATAATCCCTATCATATCATATTAAACAATTTCAAAAATACAAAAAAAAAAAGAACTATTTATACTATATAAAATGTTGTTTATATCTTCTATTTCTCCATACACAACAATAATGATTGATAACTTCTCCTGTTCTATATTGTGTCAGATTATGTGTGAACACTCCATCTACAGTCAGTTCTGCTTAGTCTTCTTCATCTCCCTGTAGAATCTTAGAAGTGTTCTTGAGAATTTTCTTGGTTGCGGAAATAACAATATCATTTTTGCGAACTGCCCACATTGTGCAATGAGAATAGATTTTTATAATCGCTTGACAATGCATTACTGTATAAATCAAAATTTGTATTTATAAAATTCGTAAATTTTTCAATAGCATATCGCATTTTATGACTTTGCACACAAGATATTTGCAGGTAGTGAATTTATGAGCATCACTATAAACTTTTATCTACATCTAAGGATTTGGAAAGTAGAAAACATAAAAAATACTATACCGTAACCACTTTGAACCTCAATTATATTCTTTCATATAAACGTGACTTTCCTGACACCAAAATGCATTCTTCAATCTTCTTCATTAGTTGTTATATAATAAATCTATATAATATATACTATATATAGTATATATAGTATTATAATATAAATATATATATGAATATAAATATAATAATAATATATATTATATTTAATATTATATTAAACATATATATATATATATATCATATATTTAATTTATAATAATTAATATGATATATACTAATATATATATATATATAGATATTAATATAATTAAAATAATTAATATAATTATATATACTATAATATATATAGACTTATTATATAATACAAGACTATTAATATATAAATATAATATATATTATACTACTTAAATATATATAATACAATATATTATATATATATATTAGACAAGATCTTTTTCTTTTGAGAATCAACCCTTGCTGGGCCTACACGGCATTCTGCCGTAGCTGTACTCCATGGGTTAAACAGGATATAGCTCAATTAATACCATCATCCGACTATAAATATCTATAAGTAACTATTAGCTTAGTTATCAGTAATTAGGGAACATCATGTCTTGTCACGTCAGCCAAATTGCAAATATTAATACGATATATAATATTTCTCTCTCGCTGGCCACTGATATCTCGACCAGTTCACCGAAACACAACGTAGCAATAATCGCAATAAACAAAAGGAGAGAGATAGAGCTAGATTCTCTTCTATCTATAATCGACAACACGTCCGTATGTTATCGACCTACCATTCGCGACTTAGCGAGTAAATATACATTATACTATCTTCCAATAGATCAACTTCATATAAATACAAAATTATCCCACCTATCAGACTTTAAAAATAACCAAGATGCAGCTGGAGTTTAAAAGAGATTTTTAAACGTATAAATACACATACATTATAAAATTAATAAATTCAATTTCGCTTTGCCATACCTAAAAATTACTTTTCATATATACTGGAGTTGGATATTTTACAGAAACTTGGCTTATCCTTTTAAATAACAAGTTTCATAAATAAGCTTAATGACAAATTGAATTCCTGTAGATGTAGTTGTGTTAACCAAAGCTTTCGAAAATACCTCATCGCAACTCTGATTAACTGCAAACCTTCCTGTATTTAGATCAACTAAGTATCCTGAACAAGATAATAATTAAAAAATAATTTTTATATAAATAGAGATAAATAGTTCAAAAAGATTTCCATAGAATTAAATTTACATCTTAGCCTTAAAATTTATGTAAATCTATCTAAATTTATATAAAATTATAAAGCAATGACCATTACCAATAGCCTTAAATGCACATGCACCGAGCCTAATGTTAAAACTTCATCCCCGCTGGCTTAATGATCGAGAGGAGATGGCCCCTTTTCAGCAAGCCACAGCTATCCCACCTTAAAACTTCTTAAAACAAGATATCATGACAGCAACAGAAGTGCATCCCGCGATCTTCCACAGGTTGGCGTTCTGTAACCTATTGGTGATCCCAAGAGTGGGAACAAGCTAGCCGGGAAAATAATTTTTTTTTTACAGGCAATACAAACGGATCCGCACCACCTTAAACATTGTTATTTTTAAAGCAGCTGCAACGAGATCTCGTCGAATTTATCGCAAACACGTAAGCAATACTTTCCAACTGATAGTTTGACTGTCAACTCCACAACTCATTTTCCTTCAGTGTGGAAGGTTGTACAGAAAATATTTCGCCGCTTCAAGAACTCTCCATCCAAATTCCTACATTATGAGCCTTATATTACCAATTCGATCTTTGCTCCAGCAGTTGATGCAGATGTGTTAGGTTGTAGTTTTGCTAGCCATTCCAGCTCTTTCCGCAATCCTGAAGTCTTTCGAAAATTGAGAATTAACACTGCACCACCAGATTTTTCAACAGCGAAAGTGGAAGATCATACCTATAATCGTCTTTTTAAAATTGCTGAGTGTAATA
>JABUQX010097835.1:60000-62219 GCA_015478945.1 Trachelipus rathkii | reverse complement strand
CCCCTTTTCGCCCTTAACAGCCAGATGTGGATTTCATCATTGCAGTAGTTTATTCTAAAAAGTTCCAACTAGTATTCATTAAAACAGGTAACAACATACCCTCATGCTTAAGACACTAGCGAACTCAAGACTTAGTCCCTTTACAACCACCAAAACAATTATTGCACCCAGCCACCTTCCTGCCCATTCACAACTTTCACAACTACACTCTGCATATCCGTTCCCTTTCACCAACATATATCCTTAAAATTTAAAAACTCAGACACTTGTTCCAGCTGCTCACCATCTAACATAACTTCACACCGAGGACTGTCCTCACTCACAACCATAACCTTACTCTTATCTACGTTTACTTTCAAACCCCTCCTTTTACACATCCTGCCAAATCTCTCTACCAATCCTCTCAAACTCTCTTCAGATTCACTACACAAAACCAAATCATCCGCATATAATAGGTAGGGCACCCTCCACTCACCTCCATTCTCCAACCATTCTAACACCATTTCCTACCACCCCCATTTCTAATTCTTTCATAACCCCATCCATATACAAATTGAATAACCAAGGAGACACAACACATCCCTGCCTCACTCCGCTATTAATATTAAACCAATCACTTTTGACACCATTTATTCTTACACACGCTTCACTATCGTCATACATACTTTTGATTCCATATATATATATATATATATATATATATTTATATTATATATATATATATATATATATATATATATATATATACTATATATATATATATATATATATATATATATATATATATATATATATATATATATATATATATATATATATATATATATATATATATATATATATATATATATATATTATATATGATCTATACTATGTATTATTTATATATATATATATATATAATATATATAATATATATATATATATATATGCCCCCTTCAGTAGGGTATTGGCTACAGATTTCATCCGCAGCGATTAAAGAGTAGGAAGGAAGGTTTACAAAAGTTATTTTTTGGAGCAAGAAAATTAACGATGTAGGATCACTTAAGTTTAGTAGGAACACGCTGATATTCCTATTCCGAGGTTTATCAAAATTAACGAGTGAAAGGTAAACAAATAGTTTTCCATTTATGATGTTCATTGTCCCATCATTAATGGTACAATAACAAATGTAACCGAACCATAAATTTAGAGGAGAGAAAGTGCTCAATATCGCCTCTCTCATCATTTTTATTCCTTGACTGTCATTGTCTGAGAATATTAATACTCTCTTCAGAGTTATTACGAGAGGAAGACAAACAAGTGTTTGCTGATTATCATAATGATATCTTTAAATGATTGGAGTACAATGATACAATTGGTTAGAAATTAGAATAGAATTGTCATGGGATGGGAAGACATTTATTTTATCATCAGAACGGCCGTACTGGCAGAGAGATTCATTAAGTTCTTGCAACCTTAACAAAATTTCAGAGTAACGTCATGTATTACTGAAAGTTAGCGAACTTTAATCCTGGCCTGTATTTTATTTAGTTCTTACTGAGCCATGGTCGAATGATTCAAGTGTGCCGCAATTAATCTATATTTTGAGAGAACTTCGTTGACTCTTGTTTGAGATGTCACGACATTTCTAATGTTGATGACTGACGGAGTTTGTGCTGTTCACTCAAGAAAGAAACATAATTTTCTTTATATTGGCACCAGCATCTCTCAGGACACAGTGGACATCATCTGTGAATAGGTTCCATTTCGACAACATTTCATTAAATACGTCACTGATATGTTCACCTGTGTGACATTCAGTGAGAGGTTCAGAGCACGACACAAAATTTGGCTTCTGAAATAATTGTCAACGGCATGACTACTCAGAGAAAACAAAGAAACTGCTGATTGAGTATCTGACCATTCGTCGGTGGAGAAAGCTAACTTGGATGATTATTTGATAGAGGTTATTAATTCTGAAACTTTAGTTTTAACTCTATCATACTTTTTCTTTCAAATAATATCTCTGTAGTATTTCCTTTGAGTAGTGTGTTGAAAGAGACCGATACTTTCGCTAGCCGTACAAAACCAAGAATTTCAACGTGACGAAACAGATCATCCATTACTATAATTTCTGTAAATTTACTATATCCATCCTTTATGATTTTTCGTTTCATTGTCCCATATATTTGTATTTTATATTAGTTTCAAGAGTAATTTCATTCCTTCTTAAATCT
>JABUQX010097835.1:52500-55000 GCA_015478945.1 Trachelipus rathkii | reverse complement strand
TAGCAGGAAGGTTTAAAAACATCTCAATTCTTCTAATCTTTTCTCTGCTCGCCAATGCTTTATGTCTCTTGGTCCTCTTTCTTTCAGTATTTTGGTGAATGCCATCGCTCATCCTTTAAATCTATAAATAGTGGTGTTGCTCATGGTTCTGTTTTATTCCTAACTCTTTCTACTTTTCATAAAAGACCTCTCTTTATTGCTTCATCACACATCTACTCCAATGTCGAAGACTTCACCCTTCATTACTCCCCTCATTTTGATAGACGTCCTTTTCAACAACAATTAGCTCACGCTAGAAGGGCCCCCTTGGATCAACTAGAATCTGATCTTTCTCGAATTTCTTTGAGGCATTGAGAACAAGGTTGTTTTCAATTACTCAAAAGCTCAGCTCCTCCATCTTTCCACTCCACATAATTTTTCACACGGCTATAACATCTTCTTTGAAAACACATAACTCAAACCTTCGTCTGTCCTCAATATTCTTGGTGTTTATTTTTCTCGTGACCTTAATTGGAAGGTTCATATTACTTCTCTTTTTAAACAAGCTTCTAAAAGGTTGGGTGTTCTGAGGCACATTCAGAATTTCTTCACGCCACCTCAGTTTGATATTTACAGGGGGGTCGTTTGCCCCTGTATAGAGTATGCCTCACTCATCTGGAGTGATTACACTCACACTGTTCCTCTTTAAATGGTTGAGTCTAGGGCTTTTCGTCTTATCAAGTGAATTGTTGCATCACTCTCTTTATTTCATCGTTATTATAACGGACACTGCTCTTCTGAGCTCTTCAATCACATACCTCCTCCATTGAGAAGGGTTCTTGCGACACACCTTTCTACACAGTCTCATATTTTTCTATGCTCTCTCTGACCTCAGTCTTAACAGCTATGTTCAATCTTACATGACTGGTAAAGTCTGGAACATACTCCCGCTATCTATTTTCCAAACTACCCTATAAACACTTTTGCGTGCAGTACTTTAATAACACCGTACGATACCTTTAATTTTGTAAATCACAAGAAAAGCTAAAATTGTTGTAACTGTACAATTCCAGCGACTATTTTTTTTTTTTTTTTGAGAAAAGGTGTGAATATATATATATATATATATATATATATATATATATATATATATATATATATATATATTATATATATATATATATATTTTTATATATAGTAGATATATATATATAGATATATATATATATATATATATATATATATATATATATATATATATTCGCATGCTTTTAAATATTCGCATTGACTTTCGCATTCACAAATATTAAAAATAAATTATTTGCATTTGCACTCGGAAACTCGGAATACTATTAGAAAATGTTCTGATGGAACTTGTTAGAAAATTTAACAACTTTTGTGAGAAACTGATTAGAATTAGTTGACTAGTGCCGTCTCAAGGTAGTAACAGTAATTTGAGTCACAATCGAAATCTAGCAATATTAATATTGATAGACTCGTACTTGTGAGTATATTCGCAAACCATACACTTTGCAATCGTAATTATTCTCAGAAAGGAAGAATGATATCCGGGTTATGAACTATCTAAGCATGCAAAAACAAGCGAAAATGAAGAAAGGAAAATGAGTAAAAAAAGTAAAGGATCCCCAATTCCAGATTTAAGAAGGAATGAAATTACTCTTGAAACTAATATAAAATACAAATATATGGGACAATGAAACGAAAAATCATAAAGGATGGATATAGTAAATTTACAGAAATTATAGTAAAGGATGATCTTCTTTTCACGCTGAAATTCTTAGTTTTGTGACGGCTAGGCAAAAGTATCAGCGTCTCTTTCATTCACACACTACTCAAAGGAAGTACTCAGAGATATTATTTGAAAAAAAAAAGTTTCAGAATTAATAACCTCTATCAAATAATCATCCAAGTTAGCTTTCTCCACCAACGAATGGTCAGATACTCAATCAGCAGTTTCTTTGTTTTCTCTGAGTAGTCATGCCGTTGACAATTATTTCAGAAGCCAAATTTTGTGTCGTGCTCTGAACCTCTCACTGAATGTCACACAGGTGAACATATCAGTGACGTATTTAATGAAATGTTGTCGAAATGGAACCTATTCACAGATGATGTCCACTGTGTCCTGAGAGATGCTGGTGCCAATATAAAGAAAGTTATGTTTCTTTCTTGAGTGAACAGCACAAACTCCGTCAGTCATCAACATTAGAAATGTCGTGACATCTCAAACAAGAGTCAACGAAGTTCTCTCAAAATATAGATTAATTGCGGCACACTTGAATCATTCGACCATGGCTCAGTAAGAACTAAATAAATTACAGGCCAGGATTAAAGTTCGCTAACTTTCAGTAATACATGACGTTACTCTGAAATTTTGTTAAGGTTGCAAGAACTTAATGACTCTTTCTGCCAGTACGGCCGTTCTGATGATAAAATAAATGTCTTCCCATCCCATGACAATTCTATTCTAATTTCTAACCAATTGTATCATTGTACTCCAATC
>JABUQX010097835.1:37500-45000 GCA_015478945.1 Trachelipus rathkii | reverse complement strand
TGTTCACCTCTGCTCTACTATTACCCAGCTTGGCCTCTCTCTAAACTGCTATGTAACGCGCACGCCCGCTAGGGTTAGGTATAGTAAATATCGATCTATGCGACCTCTATTTACTATACTGATGTTAAATTATATTAAAAAGCTCCTAAATCTAACATTTTTGGGTTGTTCACCTCTGCTCTACTATTACCCAGCTTGGCCCCTCTCCAAACTGCTATGTAACGCCAACGTCCACTAGGGTTAGATATGTGTGGAAATAACGGCCTATCCCAGAGCTGTTATTTCCCCATATTATACTTAAAATTACATGCGACTCTAAATATCCACCTAGTTTTCTCTTTACTCTAGCCTCTGACCGCTAAGTTAGGCTAATTGCTTGAACGCTACCTAAGCCTACCGCAAATTTTCACTGGCATGCATGAACACTTCACTTTGTTTTCTTACTGGATTTTAGACATTCTTTTTGATACGCTATTCAATCTGATGCGTTTTCGTTGCAACCTATTTCTAAACCTCAGCTTTAGGCTCCACCGACTAATCTAGGTTCGCCTAACTTTGGTCTATTTACCCTAAAATAATGTACTTAATAGGCTGCCCTTTTTCTAAACTCACCTTGGTTTTGGGTTTGGTTATATAATTAACATCAATTTGCTCGTATTTTAATATAATGTTGTCCTTTTTGCTATTATTTTATATTAATTCTCTAGAAGGAAGTTACATGCTGTTGCGATTTTGGAAAAGTGATAATTCGGCGGCTTGGTGGCGTGGCTTAGTTCCACGAAACGACAACTACATTTTAAACATAGGGCGTGTTCGGCTCTACCCTGTAACTTCGTAGTTCGGCTCTGTAGTTCAGCTCTGTATAGATGTTCTTTCCACTTCCCAGAGAGTGGCCTTCCACAGTACCCCCCTGCAGAGCTGAGGCCGGGGCGCTCTAATCCCGGTAGCGGAGTGGCCGGCGCAAATGACGGCCTCTGCTCGATAAGTCTCTGGACGCAGGCGGCTGCAAACCAGGACGAGGGCGAGAACGAGGGGCTGGTGTTGGAGGTGCAGGAGTGTGGACGAGAGGGCGAGGGATACGAGAGGGAAGTGGAACATCTGCAGTACGACTTGTGGAAGGCATGGCAGGAGGTGGTGGGCAAGTGGGGAGGGGACGGTAGAGGGGAGAGGAGGAAGGGAGGAAAAGGAATTGAGGATCTGGGTCAAGAGGAAGGAGCTGGTGGAGGCATGGCAGAGAGTTCAGAGGGAGATGAAGGAGCGAGAAGAGTCCCGGGAGGAGATGGAAGAGGTGAGAATCTCGTTAACAGGATAAGAAGATGAGCTATCCAAAAGGGGAACAGAATTGGTTTTTTAGAAACAAAGTCCCGAATCTCGTGACGCAGGAGGATTCGCCTCAAAATAGGCAGGTTTGAGACGATCGATCGATATAACGTCGGTACGAGTAGGAAGCTGTACTTTGAAGAACTTCTCCTTCCGAAGTAACACCGGGAAGGGCCCGTCGTACTTGGGTTGGAGTGGAGAACGGTGGGAGTCATGCCTCACCAAAACATGGGTACAAGAAGAGAGATCTTTCGGAATGTAAGAGTGCACCTTTTGCTGGCGGGTCGGAGTAGGTCTCCAGGAGAGGGCGCAGCGTTTCAAGCGAGTGAGATACAGGGTGGGATCAGCAGTAGCAGGAGGGAAAGATTGAGAGAAGAACTCGCCCGGCAGACGGAGAGTAGAGCCATAAACGAGTTCGGAAGCTGAACACTGAAGGTCTTCCTTAACGGCCGTGCGTATACCAAGCATAACCAAAGGGAGGGCTTCCGTCCAATGTTCTGGTTGTGGATGTGCCATGAGAGAAGCCTTTAGCTGACGGTGAAACCTTTCACAAATCCCGTTCGATATAGGGTGGAAACTGGTTGTATGGATCTTCTCAGAACCAAGCAAGCGCATCAAATCTTTCCAAAGGAAGGATTCGAAAACGCGACCTTGATCCGTTGTGACCGAGAGAGGAATGCCAAACCGAGAGATCCAATGGAACAAGAAAGCTTTAGCAATAGATTCGGCTGTAGCGACAGAGAGTGGGATAGCTTCCGTCCAACGAGTAAACCGATCAATACAGGTGAGGATATATCGCTTGCCATGAGAAGGTGGGAGAGGTCCAACAATGTCGATGTGGACTCTCTCAAACCGTTGACCAGGAGGCAAGAAAGTGCCTAAGGGAGCTTTAGTATGTCTTTGCACTTTGGAGCGCTGACAAGCCATACAGGCGCGGACCCAGTTCGCTACGTCGGCGTTAACTTTAGGCCACACAAAACGAGCCGTTACCAGTTTGCGTGAAGCCTCGACGCCAGGGTGTGAAAGCGAATGGAGATTGCAGAAGACTGCCTTTCGGAGAGCATCAGGTACGAAAGGACGAGGATTGCCTGTTGAAATGTCGCACAAGAGCCTCTTCTCTATGCCCGGAAGATTGAGCCACTGCAGCTGTAGAGAAGAGTCCTGTTGAAGATCGATATTGTCTTGCTCCTGGCACGCGGCCATGGCTGCGTAATCAATGTCAGGAATGGGAGAAAGAGCGTTAATTTCAATCCGAGAAAGAGCATCCGCGGTGAAATTATCCACTCCGGAGATGTGACGTATGTCTGTAGTAAACTGGGAAACAAATTCGAGATGACGAGCTTCACGGGGGGAGTGACGTTCATGCCGTGAAGCCATTGCGAAAGTGATCGCTTTGTGGTCGGTCAGGATGTGGAACTCCCGTCCTTCCAAAAAGTACCGAAAATGGCGAACAGCAAGGTACATAGCAAGCAATTCCCGTCCAAAAGCACTATACCTTGTTTCGGCGGGTTGCAGCTTGCGTGAAAAGAAGGCAAGTGGGCACCATTCGCCCTTTTGGAACTGCTGAAGCACCGCACCAACAGCGAAATCGGAGGCATCTACCTGCACTCTCGCTGGTGCGGTATCGTGGGGATGAACTAAAAGAGTGGCGGAGGCGAGGGCTTCTTTGGAAGCCTCAAAAGCAGACTCTGCTGCCGGAGACCAGTCGACTTTAGTGGTGCTGCCTCGCTGTTTAGGACGAATGAGTGCGGTAAGCGGGCCTAGGAGGGCTGCCGCTGATTTCAGAAATCTGTGGTAAAAGTTGATCATTCCCAGATATTGACGAAGTTGCTTTTGATTTTGGGGAAGAGGAAAGGCTCTGATAGCGGCGACACGGTCTACAAGAGGGCAAATACCCTCAGCCGAGACTGTGTGACCAAGGAATGTAAGAGAAGACGCGCCGAATACGCACTTGGTAGGATTGAGACGAATTCCCGCATCATCCAACCTACCAAAAACGGCACGTAGGTGCTCCATATGTTCTTCAGGAGAGGAGGAAGCGACTAAAAGATCATCTAAATATGCCCAAGCAAAAGGAAGACCACGGAGGATAGAATCGATGAACCTCTGGAAGGACTGGGCTGCATTTTTCAAACCGAATGGCATTCTTGTATACTCAAAGAGGCCAAAGGGGGTGATTACAGCTGTCTTGGGCGGACGTCCTCCGGAGCCACGGGTATCTGATGGTAGGCTCGAATTAAGTCCAAAGAAGAAAAAATGGTGTTACCAGACAGGTGGGAAGTGAAACTTTGTATATGCGGTACAGGGTACCTATCCGGTGTTGTGGCAGAATTCAAAGCCCTAAAATCACCACAGGGTCTCCAATCGCCCGTGGTGCCCTTAGGGACCATGTGTAGCGGAGAAGACCAACAACTTTTGGAAGGGCGCACAATGCCAAGTTGCAACATGTGATCAAACTCGGCCTTGGCGGCCTTGAGCTTATCGGGTGGGAGGCGGCGAGCTCGAGCAAAGGTGGGTGGGCCAGTAGTTTCGATATGATGTTCAACAGAATGCTTAAGAGGGGTATCGGAAGAGCAGGGATGCAATAACGAAGGAAATTCCTTCTGCAGGAGGGTCAGAAAGGGAGAGACCACTGAAGAAGTTGGAGGAGCAACAGCAGAAATACCCTTTAGAGCAGAAGCAATAATAGCACCGGGAGTATAAAGAGAAGTATCGCCATCGACAAGTCGGCGATTACGAAGATCGACCATAAGATTAAAATGGGACAAAAAATCAGCACCGAGGATGGGCTGTGTCACCTCAGCGACGAGAAAAACCCATGGGAACTTGCGGCGGAGAAAAAGATCCAACGTGCATAACCGCTCACCATATACCGGAATGGAAGAGCCATTAGCAGCGAAAAGTTGACGGCCAGGGAGAGGGATAGCAGAGTCCTGGGACGGGTCCCTGGGTACCAGCGAAAGGCTGGCCCCAGAATCGATCAAGAAGACAAGTTTAGAAGACTGATCGTAGATACGAAGAACATCCTGTGCAGTAGTAGGAGAAGAAGAAAAAGAGCCAGCATCTCCCGTCGCTCCTACGACGGGATGGCTGTCGAGTTTCCCTGATAGAGAGGGCAGGAAGGATCGCATTTCTTGGCATCCATGCCGAAAGTATGGTGATAATAACAGTACCCATGAGGATACTGGCGCTGGCGTGAGGAAGAAGCAGAGGGTGAACGAGGACCGCGAGAAGGACGAAAGTTGGAAGGAGTGGGATCACGAGAGCGAAAAGTGTTATTATTAATTGCCGCTGTAAGGGAGAGAAGGGCAGTTTTTATATCGGCCATGCCAGTTTCGAGAACCGAAACCCGGGTATCCAGAGCTGCCGAAGGAGGAGGTTGTACTGCGAAAGCGTGAGAGTAGGAAGGTTGAGGTGGGTGAGAATAAGGAGGTTGAGCTGGATAGGAGGCAGAAGGCGGTTGAGGAACAGGAGGAGGAGGGAGAGTAGCGGAGGCGGTGTTAGAGTATTGGGGAATGTGTTGGGCGTGAGTTGTAGATGGTTGAGGAGGTGCGAGAGTCGAAGAGGTAGGAGAAAGAGAGGAAACGGCGTAAGAGGTGTGGACCAAAGGCTCCACCGGAGGGCGCAAAATTCTGTCTGCTGTAGCGGCAAACTCAGTGAGGGACAACGTCGGGTTCATTGATTGCAGTACGCTGTGATGTCGAGCAGGCATCTTCTGGAGGAAGAGGGTGCGAATTATTTTCTCTTCCCGTGTAGATGGAGTGCCACCCAACAAACTCAGCATCCTTACCATCAATTCCGAGGGTTTCTGGTCGCCCAGTGAGATGCCTCCAAGCAGAGTTTCCAATTGTTCCTCTCTGGTGGGAGCCAAGCGGTCGATAATAAGGGTTTTGAGCGTGTTGTAAGGGGTTGTAGAGTTTCTAGTTGTTGCCAGGCCATCCCTGATTTTGAGGAGGCAAGATTCTGGTAGAGCATTCACAACTCTCGAATATCTCTCCTTCTCATCTTCGATGGTCAGGAGCGCTGACTCAGCCAGGTCAAACCAAAGCTCGGGATTGTTTACGAAGAAAGGTTGCAAATGGAATGCTCGCGAGGGAGTAGACATGATGAAAGGCGTAGAAGTTGGTAGAGTGAAGGAAAGAAAAAAAAATTAAATAAGATGTGGAGCGAGCGGAGGCACTAATAACGGACCGATGGTTAAAAAAATCAAAAGAAATTAAAACAAACCTAAGGAAGGCTAGACCAAAGCGGATTAAAATGAGGCTGTTGCGATATAAATTGCCCAAAATACTTATATTTAGATATATATACATATATTTACATACATACATATACACATATAAATATACATATATTATATATATAATATATATATATATATATATATATATATATATATTAATATATATTTATATATATATATATATATATATATATATATTCATAGTATATATATATATATTATATATATATACACATATAACATATATACAGTATATACATTACATACATATACACATAATATATATATATAAAAAACTAATTAAAAATCTTTTTTTTTTTTTTTACTATTATTTTTTTATTTGAGTGAGTGTACGAGGGTATCCACAGCACACAAGGTGTGGCTATACCTTGTTAGGGATACCACAACAAGGGTGATAATTAATAATAATAATAACAATAATAATAATAATAATTAAATAATAATAATAATAATAATAATAATAATAATAATAATAATAATAATTAATAATAATAATAATAATTAATAATAATAATAATAATAATAATAAATTTGATAAGAACAATAAAAAAAAATAACAAAATACCCGGATGTAGAACAATTTATATGTTCCGTGTGAAATACAGAACTGTACCAAGGTAGGGGTCCAACAGCGTTAGTTTGATACTCTGCCGACGAAGCTGGCTCTTGATGGCTGCAGCTGGGCTCGAGAAAGCTGTGAAGTAGATAGAAAAAGGCACAAACACAATGAGTGGGTAAATCTACCCGTTAAAAAAAACAATACCTACAAACGGTACAAAAGTGATTGGGTTCGTTTGTAATAGTTTTTCCTGGCCTTGTTGTGGGTGTTCTGATTCCCGCCTGGGAATCTAATCTTCACTCTTCGGGGTCACTATCTGAAGCTGGGTGCTTAGGACCGCTTCTTTAAGGTTGATTGAGAAGTTAATGTGCTTACAATTTTTATTTTCCTACTTCTAATTTACAAGTGAGGGTTGGACCCCTTGTCCTAAAAAAAAACAAAAACAAAGAATTAGGACAGGGTGAACCTAGTTATTACTATTCCACATATGAATCATATTCTGCAGAAGAACTTCTACAGAACATGAAGCTTATGTGGAGTAGTAGTACAAATGATTATTAGTTTGAGAGAGGCTGTTTTATGTATATGCATATACAGGCAGAAAAAGGTTTCTCCCCGATATACATTCGCATAAAGCAGCATTACATTTGATATGAGTCTCACACCGTACAAAAATCATTAGTTTGGGAGGAGCTGTTTTATGTATATGCATATACAGGCAGAAAAAGGTTTCTCCCCGATATACATTCGCATAAAGCAGCATTACATTTGGTATGAGTCTTACACAGTACAAAAGATTATTAGTTTGGGAGAAGCTGTTTTATGTATATGCATATACAGGCAGAAAAAGGTTTCTCCCCGATATACATTCGCATAAAGCAGCATTACATTTGGTATGAGTCTTACACAGTACAAAAGATTATTAGTTTGAGAGAAGCTGTTTTATGTATATGCATATACAGGCAGAAAAAGGTTTCTCCCCGATATACATTCGCATAAAGCAGCCTTACATTTGGTATGAGACTCACACAGACACATATATTAAATAATAGCCTATGTTGTTGTAACTTCTTTGACGAGAGAGAGAGAGAGAGAGAGAGAGAGAGAGAGAGAGAGAGAGAGAGAGAGAGATTTCCGGGAGATGAGAGAGAGAGAGAGATCGCAGAGAAGAGAGAGAGAAGAGATTTTTGGGCTGTTCACCTCTGCGCTACTATTACCCAGCTTGGCCTCTCTCTAAACTGCTATGTAACGCGCACGCCCGCTAGGGTTAGATATAGTAAATACCGATCTATGCGACCTCTATTTACTATACTGATGTTAAATTATATTAAAAAGTTCCTAAATCTAACATTTTTGG
>JABUQX010097835.1:22500-30000 GCA_015478945.1 Trachelipus rathkii | reverse complement strand
TTTCAGAAATTTGTCGGGAAGCTGGTGCGGTGCGGTGCGATCAAAAGGCCCGCACCAGGCACCGCACCGCACCGCCACCGCTAATTTTTTCTCGTGCTCCGCACCGCACCGCACTTTTATTTTTTCTTCCTCACCGCAGCCGCACCGCCACCATGTCGCTGAAATTTCGATAGCGCACCCGCCACCGCAACCGCCCCGGTGCGTCGCCAACCCTGTCTAGCCTGATGCAAAGAAATGGAAAAAAACACAACGTATCTTATCAAATTAATTTGGGAAGAGATTCATTAATGACGCGGATTCTTTGCTTTTCCGGCTGGCCCTCCTTTATGTGTAATCAGTTTTGATTTTTGATCTGCGCTCCTCAATATTTTTATTGGCTACAGCTTCTTCAAGTTTTTTTTCTTTTAATCTTCAACGTACTGGACGTGATTTTATCCTTCAAAAAGAGGGATCCCTTCAACATTCGGTTGAAGAGTTCAAGCATACAAAGGGCTTAAACAAGATGCTCTAGCATATTGTAATTTTCCACCCACCCCAGGCTGATGTCCAAGCCAGATGAAAGAGCACGAAAAACTTAAGAAAGCAAAAAAGTAATTGCTCCCGTTTTGAATGCGTTAAGACTTATTTGACAGGCAAAAATACTGAAAACCTTGATTATTTTTTGCTTACCTTTATTTCTGCACAAATCCAATGCTTGTAATATAAAATTAACTAATTAAGTTAAAAAAATTAAAATCTTCTATTTTTATTTCTTTTCAAAAATTTTCTATAATGAAATGGTGACCTCCTGCGAAGTAAAGGTTTTGGTTACTGCGGAGTTAAAGATTGAGCTTCTTTAATAATTCAAAGTTCCTTAAAATGTCAAAACTCTTTCGTCAAAGTTAAATGTTTATCTTAAAAAAATGGGAAATAAATATCTTGGAGTTTACTGTGTCATATTCCGGCATAGCGTTAGCTTTTGAATATATCAACTTAGTGCGTAAAAAATTCTCGACTAATTAAATATTAGGCGACGCAAAGGACTACCAAAACTTTATATATTTATGATGTTAAGGCCATGGCCACACGACAATGTAGTCTCTTGATCTGCCCTAGAGCCAGAGGAAGGTTTTGTGATGAGCGATTCCGCTGTTGGAATCTTATTGGGGTGTTGCTTGGCATTTTCGCTTTGCCTAGTGAGAGTTTGCCTAAGTAGCATTTTAATTTGCCTTACATTTTCTTTTTCATTTATCGAGGTGGGACTATTCATTTATTTTTTGTTTTTTTATTTATATATTGTTTTAATTTATAACTGATTGTTCAATATTTTGAGTGTATTGTTTTTTTTTTTACTTATAGTAAGGCGAGGCGAATAGCCTAGGACCCTTCCGCGGTTTTTGTTTTTCCCAAGTGATGGGGAACGCCCTCTTCTCGGATGAGAGTTAATGGAAGGAGTCTTTCCCGGTGGCGGGTGTGGATGGCCGGAAAGGAGTGGTAGTGTTGCGGGGTGTAACGGTGGGGGATTTGGCTCCACCTGCACCCAAAGAGGTGAAGAGGGGATAGCGATGGAGTAGATGTGGGTACAACAGATCAGTCTACTACCTTGCGGTTCCTCTGACGGTGTATTAATCATTGCTGCAGAGTAGGGATGGACTTGTATCTTTACTAAACCTCTACGAGCTTACGCTCTCTTAAATGACTCCCCCTTTGGAAAATTGATAATAGAGGGCAACACTGTCGTATTCTTGGAGAGGGTGCTGCGGATTGTTTCTCCATTCCTTCCCTGAAAGGACGTTACGGGTTTCCCTTGCCGGACATAGTTACTTTGGGGACTTTCCCTGTTAAATGCTGGGTCCCTCGTGCTTCTACTGATCATTCTTTACATATTTCCTATGGGAAAATAGGGCCAATAGAGGAAGATGATGCTTTTTTGAGTGATCTTTCTCATATCTGTTCTTATGACCTTGAGGGCAGCACTTTGTTGGAGGTTATGAGACTGGGCTCTTCAGGGGGCTCTTCCAGGGGTCCTAATTTCCCTTCCAAAGACGCTTGCGCCTGAGAGGACAAAACGGCTACTTCCATCTTAAGGTGATTATAGGCCATGTAATTATACCCAGCTGTCTCAATACGTGTTTCCAGTACGGCGTTGCTTCAACTGCTGGCAATACGGCCATGGTTCGGTTTCCTGTAAGTCTTCCCCACGCTGTTCGAGATGCTCCTTGGGCCATGTCAATGACAATTGTGCCAATGATCCTTTTTGTTATTTTTGTAAGGGGCCCCACCGCCCTAATTCTAAATCCTGTGAGGTTTATATAAATGCAGCGCGGATTACTCGAGACACTCCTGTGGCTGCGGGTGGGATTCATTCTCCTCTTATAGCAGCTTTACGTGAACTGAATCCTCTTACTCGTGTTCGCTCTTCCCTCAACATTCTCCAGAATGCTGGTGTCTCTCATGTACCTCCTCCTCAGGTAGAGTCTGTTCCCCCTTCCAGGTCGTATGCTGATGTGGTTTCTCGCCCCAGTACCTCCTTCGATGGGTCGCTTGGTCGTGTGTCCCCCTCTATGCCCTCCAAGGTGGCTGCCCCCCCGGCAGTGCTATCTTCTTCAAGGGGGGCCCCCTGCCCTCCGGTTCCTCACCATGGACCCTTGCGTAACTCTGCCCCCGCTACCCATCAGTTTCCCTCCGGCCCTGAGTTTCAGGGGATATCCCATGTTGGTCCTGTGAGGGCTCCCTTAGTGAATAATGTTCCGCAGCATCACCTCTCCTCTCCGCGTCCTACAGATGGTTGGTCTTCCTTCTTGATTTCATTGGGACCCCTTGTTTCCAAATTTCTCACGTCTTATCAGGTGAGTGGTTCTCTTTTATCAGCCCTTTCTTGTATATTCTCGGATCTCATGTCTTTGGTTTCTTCTATCATTTTCCACAATGGCCTACCCTAATCTTGTCTTGTGGAATTGTAGATCCTTATTCCCAAAATTGGGAGTTTTTAAAAATTATGTGGCTACAACTTCCCCGATGATTTTGGGTCTGTGTGAAACCTGGATGCAGCCTAAATACACCCCTACAGTGGGTGGATATACCTTCCTCAGGAAGGATCGGGTTAATCAGTTGAGGGGGGGTGGTTTAGCTTTCCTCCTTCATTCCTCTTTATCTTACCAGGAGATACCATTAAATGTTGCTCCAGACGCAGTCCTCGAGGTCCTGGCAGTGAGAGTTGCCTTTGCATTCGGGCTGGGCGTCACTGTTGTTATGTTTACAATCCTAGGTAGAAATTTTGGCTTTCCCAGAACTTCAGCATTATATTCGTCAGTTGCCCCTGCCTGCTTTGATAATGGGTGATTTTAATGCCCATCACAATCTTTGGGAACCTGGTCTTCCTCGTGGGGGATGTAATAAATCTGGTGATTCTCTTTTCACCTTCTTGTCCTCTTCTAGTGATTTTTCCTTATTAACCCCTCCTGGTCTGGTAACTAGGGTGGATTCCTATAGTGGTAGGAACTCTACTCTTGATTTGGTGATTGGGAGTGGATTCTTCTTGCAGGCTGACATTTTGACAGGAACTTATTTGGGTAGTGACCACTATCCAATCCATGTTCACCTTCCTCAGCGGGTGCAACCCCTTCAACATTTTCGACCCCTCACTTGGAGGTTTCCTACCTCTCAGGATGTGTGGAAGCAATATAGTGGTCAGACCTCTCTCCCGGGTGATGCAGTTGGTACCTTGGAGGATTGGACGGGTGCAGTTACCCTTAGTATCGTTACCTCTGCTGCTGCTGTGTTTCCTCTTACCAAGGGGAAATTTGGTAGAAGACCTCGGGCTTTATGGTGGAATCTAGAGTGTGAGGAAGTTTTGAAGAAACGGAATAGGGCCTACAATATTTGGCGTCGGTTTCCTTCAAACGGAAATGGCCTGGCTTACAGGAGGTTAGCCGCCCGATGCAGGAGGTTTCATTTGAAATGTAAAAGGGATACCTGGAACATACAGAGAGCAAAGCTATCTTTTACTCTCGAGAACTTGGTCCCTGTTAAAAGAGTATGACATCTGCCTTTGTCCCACAATCATTCCCCCTCACTCGGAATGGGGGTCTCCTGCTCAATAACTTGGAGAAGGCTGAGTTGTTTGCTGATCATTATGAGCAAGTCTTCCAACCGGGGGCCCCCTTTCCTAGCAGTACTGCCCTAGCTGCATATATAAAGAAATACGTACTAGACCCTCCTACTTTCCTGGGATGCAAGTTTACGGCTTCTGAATTAAATCATACTTTGTCCTCCCTCCCTGATAGCAAGGCCACTGGGGCTGATCTAGTTGATAATAAATTCCTGAAATATCTTTCCTCTGATTCTAGGGATGCTCTTTTGAATCTCTACAAAGCTTGCGGGACTTAGGGTTTAGTCCCCTTGCAATGGAAGTTGTCGGTCATCCTTCCTTTTTTAAAACCAAATTGGAACTCCTCTACCCCAAAAGGCTACTGTGCTATTCAACTGCTTTCCTGCAATGGTAAGGTCTTGGAGAGAATGGTACAGGCTCGGTTGCGTTGGTGGCTTGAATCTTTTTCTCTGCTCTCTCCCATTCAATATGGTTTTCGGCCTGGTGTGGATACCACGGATTGTCTTCTGGCACTAGAGCACATTATCTATTCAGGTTTTTATAATAAACAGTATACCTTGGTTTTATTTTTTGATTTGGAAGCAGCATTTGATTCTGTCTCACATATGGGCCTCTTATATAAGTTAGCAAGTTTGGGTCTCAAGGGACATCCATTGAAATGGTTCCATAGCTTTCTGACTGATCGCTCTCTCTCTGTTAGAGTCGGTGATGTGACTTCTTCGGTACGGCCTGCCCTCAGGGGGGTCCCCCAGGGGTCTGCTTTGAGTCCCTTGTTGTTTGCTCTATATATCTCTGATTTACCAACTCCTGCCTCCACTAGAGTTATGGCTTATGCAGATGATTTGGTTTTAAGTGCCACTTCTCCAACCTTGTTGGGTGCCCAGAGAGCTTTGGAGGCTGGAGCACAGAAGATTTTGGACTGGGCAGATCGATGGCACCTGCATTTCAATATTGCCAAATGTGCCTTGATGTGTTTTACGAGACGGAGGGTTCCTTTCTTACCATCCCTTCGCCTGAACAGGAGTCAGGTTCCCTTTGTCACGAGGCATAAATTTTTGGGACTCACCTTTGATGGCCCCTCCCTCATTTGGAAGCCCCACATTCGGAGCCTCCAGTTACAGTGTTTGAATAGGCTCAATATGATGAGACGTTTGGCGGGTACTACATGGGGTGCCTCACAGAGCATGCTGCTCCACTTTTATATCATCTATATCAGAGCCAAGATAGATTATGGGAGTGTGGTGTACTCTTCTGCTTCCCCAACGACTCTGAAGTGCCTGGAGACCATCCAAAATACTGCCATCCGGATTGCCCTGGGAGCTTTTCCTTCTTCTCCCATTAAGGCTTTGGAGGCGGAGGCTTGTCTTCCTCCTCTCAGTCTGCATTGGGAGGACCTGTTGGCTAGGAGATACGTCAGGTTGATGTCTGCATCAGTGTCCCATCCTTTCAAGGTTTTCTTTCGGGCTTGTGCATTGGGTTCCTTTGGCATGGAGAGGAGGAATATTCCCTTTCTCTCTCGAGCTAGGCGTACGGTGCGGTCTTATGGTTTGCAAGAGGTGCCTCTGGAGCCTGTTTCTTCCGCTTCTCTGTTACCACCTTATAGCGACCTGGGTTCTCTTTTCACTTTTACCTTCCCGCCGACTTGGAGAAAGGATGGTCCTCCTGATTTGGGGCGATCCCTCTTTCAGGAAATCCTGCATACCTATAGTTCACATTTTCAGGTGTACACTGATGGTTCAAAAGTTCATATGGGATCCACTAGTTCTGCTGCCGCTGCTGTGTTTTTCTCAGACCTTTCCCTTACACAAAATTGGAAGCTCTCCCCACTGCATTCGGTGACCTTCCTGGAACTATATGCCATTCTCAGGGCTTTACAGTTTGTGGTGGCCCATCTCTCTCCTCAATCAATTATACTCTTTTCTGACTCTTGTGCGGCCCTTCATATAATTGCTAATCTCCAGCCTACCAAATACAGGAGAATTCAGTTTAAAATTCATAGTATCATCAGTGGCATGTCTCCTAGCCAGGGTTGGGCACTACATTTCCACTGGGTTCCTTCCCACATTGGTATTGCAGGTAATGAAACTGCTGATGTATCTGCTAAATTGGCCCACCAACATCAATTCATTGAATCCTTTCCCTTGGAGTTGGCTGAATGGTATTCCTGCATTGGTAAGGAGATGAAGGCTGTTTGGAGAGAGGAGCTCGGTACATTCCTTGGCACCCATCCCCTGGGACAACTGTATGGAGAGGGTGTTCAGTTTTCATTCCCCTGTGCTCGTCGCCTGGAGACTGCCATAACGAGACTGCGAATTGGGCATCTTGGCCTTAATGGGCACCTCTTTCGTTTGGGTCTTTCCGACACACCCCTCTGTCCATCTTGCAACAGTGCTCTTGAGGGTGTGGAGCACTTTCTCCTTCAGTGTGGCTCTTACTTGATAGCAAGGGAGGAGCTTCGGCTCTCCCTGCTGGGAGTGGGGGTTCCTCTTCTGACTGTTCCAGTTTTGCTAGGGAAGGTGAACGTGCCTCCAGTATATAGAGTTAAGGTACATCTGGCACTAATCCGCTATCTCAAGTGTACAGGTCAGTTGGGCAGGCTGTGATCTTTCTTGGGGTTTAGGTGGAATTAGGATCCAGTGGGGGTCTTGCAGACCAGGATATCAGTGTTTGGCTGGTGGGGAGGGTTTCCTAGGTAATTTCAATCATACTAGGTTCACAGCAACTCGCAACACCGTGAGATCCAGGCGGTAAGTATTCTTTAGGGACATTTGCTATAGTTTACTGAAGTGGCCCAGGGCTGAGGGGGACCTGTGAGGTCCCCAGGAAGTCCTCAATTTCATCAAGTAATCAAAGTTAAATCAAGTATTGGAAAATACTAACAAATTGAAGAATTTTTAAATAAATTTGATCTTTCAGAGATCAAAACATTACTGAAAGGTAATCATTGTTTCCTGATTTTAAACCATTTCATGTAGATGCTAACATTGATTTTAGCTTTCGGCTAAACTTATGTAGTGCCGGACAGTCATCTTCATCCCAATATGCTATACTTTTTAAATTACACAGTATAGCCTGTATAGCCTATAGGCAAGCATAGGTAATTGTTTAGTATTGGTGACTTGAGTTCACATACATAGTATATTAAAATTATAAACATTTCATTTACAAAAATGGTTTTAAAAAATTATTTGACTTTTTTTTTTACACATTTGAGTTTATTTTAATATTTTCACTAAAAATATTAATATTAACGCTCTGAAAATCATAACAATTCGGCTTTTTTCCATTCGTGTAGGGATGAGGAATCACTGTTGAAATGCGTTTCAGATTATCGAATACATGGATATCGATATTATTTTTTTATAATCAATTTTTTTCACTAATTTTGAGGAATCGATATTATAGACAAA
>JABUQX010097835.1:5000-12500 GCA_015478945.1 Trachelipus rathkii | reverse complement strand
AATGTAACACAGCATATCTCACAGGCTTTGATCAAACTACTACTACTACTCGTACTCCAAGTAACAATTGAGATCAACAAGGCATTTGATACAGTCCCTCATCACCTTTTAATAGTTAAAGTGTGGAAACAGATATTTGTTGTAAAGGGCTGGCTTGTTCAGTCCTTTTGTATAATCTTAAGCCTTGCTCGTAAAACAGTTTATGCTAAGTTAAAGATGCATTTATTTTTCAGTTGTGGTAAAAATTCACATGGATTGATCAGAAAATTATAACAGAAGCTGATCAAAATATCTATTAAAAAAATATAAAAAAAAAGCCCATAAAGATCAACTAACAGGATTACCACTATAAGTACAGAAATCATCAGAAGTTGCTTTAAGTTGATTATCCAGTAAATAGTTTTAACAGAGCATATTGTTTATATAATCATTATATGTATTTATATATTTATTCATTATCCTATTATATTATTGTTATTATTATATTATTTGAAGGATCCAGTTTGGGGACCTTCAAACACCAAAGAAGATTCCTTACAAATCTCGAAGAAAATGTCTAATTGATCACATCTGTGAACAAGTACCACAGATTCAGAGTTGACAAAATATTGGGATTCACAGCAACTCACTGATATACTTGTAAGTACTGCTTTTATTATATTATTGACCAGGGTTGGCATAAAACCCGGATTTTCTGAAAAAGCCCAACCCACCCTGGATTTTTTCTTTTTTTATTAAAAACCAGAAAAAAACTTGATAAAATTCGGCAAAATCTGGCAAAATCAACGGAACTTGACACTTACGATGCTTATATATTTTAGCGTGGGGGCTGGTTTGTTTGGAGTTAGTGGTCAAACCAAAGGTCGAGTTAAAGACTTGATTACAGTTGAATTTGTATTTTTAGAAGAAAATAACACGGACCCCAGTTACCTGGGAATTAAACAAAAATAGAATAATTAATACTAAGAATAAAATAATATAACTAAATTTAACATAAAATATAATAAATAATTATTTTACATTAAATTTAGTATAATAAAAATGAATAAAATTTTGGGCCTATTAGATGGCCTACTTGTTGGCCTATATAAAAATTATTATGAAATAAAAATAATATAAATAAATTTAACATAAAATATAATAAATAATTACTACATTAAATTTTGATGATAAAAACCAAATAAAAATATTGGGCCGAGCCTATTAGATGGCCTACTTGTTGGCCTACATAAAAATCGAAAGATATTAGTGGCAAAACGGAAATCGGGCGTAGGTTCCCCATGAAAGTGGCTTACTTAAGATAATAGGCCCTTAGTATATACTAACCTAAGGGTGCTACCATGAGGATAAGCTAGCTAAGTAATTATAAATAAAAATATATAAAGAAATGTTATAATAACGCCACTTCACAGGGTACCAATATTTACCACTATTATTTATTAATAAATATTAATTGCACTGTCTATTTCACTCACCATGGCATAAATAAGTAAATCACATGCTTTAATAAGCTTCAGATAATATAAAATAATAAAATATTCATAAATCTTCTGAGCAATTGGAAAGCGTCGATGTAAGGCGAAAATGGCGGCAAGATAAGATGCTAGAGGCATGTCAGTAGTATCAAAGATGAGGACGCACGACAGTCGTATTCATAATTTTTAAATTTGCCATGGTGAGAAAAAGAGTTCGTTAATAAACTCCGCTATTGCATTTGCGTGCTATGTTGGTAAGATTGACCTGACCTCAATTACCACAGATACTCCCCTGCAGTGCTGAAGGCACGAAACTATTCCAAATAGCGCGCCGGCCATCGAATGTGCCTACCCCTGCTCGATATTCTAGTAAGCGGTTGGGATGGAGTCTGGACAGGATTCCCAGATTGTGAGCGGGTGATCGGGCGAGTCGGAACATCTGCGTGTGTCGTAAGAGTAGCCCGAGGTGGAGCTGGAGTTGAAGAATCCTGAGCCGGAGTGGAGGGAGGCAAGGATGACGATGACCGTGCGGGTGGAGTCTGAGCCGGTCGTATTGGTGCTGTTGGCCGAGGAGGAGGAGGATCAGGGAAAGGGAGAGGAGGAGGAGGAGGAGAAGGAGGAGGAAGAGATGCAGGAGGAGAGATAGGAACGTTAAAAGAACGAGTTGAAGGGGGAGAAATTGAAACAAAAGGTAAAGCGTCAGGGTCGAGAACAGGAAGAGGATTCGCCTCGAAGAAGGCAGGCTTAAGACGGTCGATTGAAACGACTTCTGTGCGTGTGGGACGCTGGATCGTAAAGAATTTCTCCTTCCTAAGTATCACAGGAAAAGGTCCATCGTACTTAGGTTGGAGAGCGGTGCGGTGGGAGTCATGTCGAACGAAGACATGAGTGCAGGAAGAAAGGTCCTTAGGGATATAGGAATGCACCTTGTGTGGACGAGAAGGAGTTGGTCTCCACGACGAAGCACAGCGCCTCAAGCGGGTAAGATAAGCAAGCGGGTCGGCTGTAGAAGGAGGAGAAGACTGAGAGAAGAAGTCTCCAGGAAGACGAAGAGGAGAACCATACACCAATTCAGCAGCCGAACAGTGCAGATCCTCTTTAACTGCGGAGCGAATGCCAAGCATTACAAACGGGAGAGCATCAGTCCAATTTTCCGGATTGGGCTGAGCTAGAAGAGAAGCCTTTAGCTGACGGTGGAAACGTTCAATAATGCCGTTCGCTTTTGGATTGAAAGAAGTCGTGTGAATCTTCTCTGAACCAAGAAGATTCATCAAATCTCTCCATAAGAAGGATTCAAAAGGTCTACCTTGGTCCGTTGTGACAGAAAGCGGCACACCAAAGCGAAAAACAAATGAGCAAAGAAAGCTTTTTGGCTAGGGATTCCGGGGGTGGGAAAAAGAGGGGGGGATAGCCCCCGCCCCAGCGTGTGAACCGAATCTAATGCCGTAAGAATGTATTCTATCGTGGGAGGGAAAGGCAAGAGAGTCCAACGATGTCCGATGTGGACACGTTCCAAAGCGAGCACGCAGGGGGCAAGTAAGGTGCCTAGAAGGGGACTTTGGTGTGACAGTGTACTCTTAGAACGCTGGCAAGGGAGAGCAAGTGGCGACACCAAGTTGCTAACGTCGGCATTTAAGATCAGGCCACACAATCGGGCAGCAACCAGTTTGCGTGAAGCCTCAATGCCAGGGTGGGAAAGCGAGGTGAAGATTGAGGAAGACAGCCTTACGGAACGATGCAGGTACGAAAGGACGAGGAGATCCTTGAGAGACATCGCACAGAAGTTTCTTCTCTATCCCAGGGAGTTGGAGCCACTCCAGCTTGAGAGAAGAATCTTGTGGAAGCGCAGGATCCTCAGTAGTCTGGCACGTTGCCATAGCGTTGTAGTCGATGTTGGGTAAGGCTGAAATCGCGTCGATTTCAATGCGGGAGAGAGCGTCAGCAGTGAAGTTGTCGACACCTGAAATATGTCTGACATCAGTGGTGAACTGTGAGACATACTCAAGGTGACGAGCTTCTCGAGGAGAGTGCCGTTCGTTTCTGGAGACCATAGCGAAGGTAAGTGGTTTGTGATCAGTGAGTATGTGGAACTCACGACCCTCCAGAAAGTAGCGGAAATGACGAACGGCGAGATACATCGCAAGTAACTCCCTCCCAAAAGCACTGTAGCGAGTCTCAGGAGGTTGCAACTTGCGAGAGAAAAAGGCGAGAGGAGACCACACTCCGTTCAGGTGCTGCTGGAGGACACCTCCGACAGCAAAATCGGAGGCATCTACCTGAACTCTGGTCGGAGCTGAGTCCTGGGGGTGGACTAAGAGTGTGGCGGAAGCGAGTGCTTCTTTGGAAGCTTCAAAAGCAGCCGTAGCTTCGTCAGACCAGTCCACTTTTGTAGAACTGCCTCGGTGCTTGGGGCGGATGAGAGCTGTGAGGGGTCGAAGAATATCAGCGCCCGATTTGAGAAAACGATGATAGAAGTTAAGCATGCCGAGGTACTGACGAAGCTGCTTCTGAGAGACAGGCCTAGGGAAGGTGCGAATGGCCTCGACGCGCTCTGCAAGAGGGCAAATGCCATCCGCTGAAACAGTGTGTCCTAGAAAGGTAAGAGAAGGGACACCAAAAACACACTTTGCCGGGTTGAGACGCATGCCACATTCGTCCAACCTGGCAAAAACTGCACGTAGATGTTGCTCATGCTCGGCAGGAGAAGAGGAAGCTATGAGGAGGTCATCCAGATAAGCAAAGGCGAAGGGGAGGCCTCTAAGAACGTCATCGATGAAGCGTTGAAAAGTCTGAGCTGCACCCCTCAAACCGAAAGGCATGCGTGTGTACTCAAAGAGGCCAAAAGGAGTGATGATGGCCGTCTTCGGTATGTCCTCTAGTGCGACTGGGATCTGGTGGTAAGCCCTCACAAGATCCAATTTACTAAAAATGGATTTACCAGCCAGATTCGGAGGTGAAAGACTGGATGTGCGGGACCGGGTAGCGATCTGGTAACGTACAAGCGTTCAGAGCCCTAAAATCTCCCACAGGCCTCCAATCAGAAGCACCTTTAGGGACCATATGGAGGGGGGAGGACCATGAACTTTTGGAAGGGCGGACGATACCAAGTTCGAGCATGTGCTCGAACTCCGCTTTGGCTGCCTTGAGCTTGTCAGGAGGCAGACGCCGAGCACGAGCGAAAGTGGGAGAGCCAGTAGTCGGTGCGTGCGCGGTGCGAAGCTTTTGGTGCTGTCGCGGTGGCGCGTGCGAAGCTTTTGGTGCGGTGCTGGCCTTTCAGACTCAATTTTAAAAAATTTCATATTTTATATATATATATATAAATATAAATATATATATATATATATATAATATATATATATATATATATATATATATATATATATATATATATATATATATTCTAGAGTTTTATATACTAACTCAAAGACCGCGAGTCGTCATTTCAATATAACTCAAGGTCAGAGTCTCTGAGATGCTGAGTCTGCATCTCCGAACTTTGAAATTAAATCACCAACGTCAGTCGGATTCAGTTGTATAGCAATCGCAGTGGCTGGAAGTGATTAAGAATATTGAGTGTGCTCATTGTGCTGTAAATATTTCAAATTGTAAGCTGTATTCTAGCACAGAAAATTATTGTTTAATTATATGTTGAATTACAGTATCTTTTTGTCAAAAAACTAAATATCTCTGATATTTATTTTAACTTTTTAAGAAAAAAAAACTACGTTGATTAAAAATATAGCCTATCAAAATAATCAAACGTAAAGGTAAGAAATAAAATGACGTCTTCAAGTGCCTCAGACTTGGACGAAGTACCATCCACTATGGAAGTACCTTCAACCTCATGGAGTGGGACGTCTGTTCAGGAAACATCACAAAATACTTTGCAGCCAGAACATTACAAATGGAAAACTTTTTTCGACTGCTATGAGAAAACTGGGAAATCAGATAAAAGAAAATGCCGTTTGTGTTTTTCTAAAATCAATAAAAAGCCTTTCAATTTGAGAAGGCATTTAAGACGAAATCATATACCACTTTACAACGAATTAGAAAAGAAAATTAAAAATGAAAATGAACGTTTTAGTGTGGGATCTTATTTTAAAACCAATTCTGATTCAAAAGTGAAAAAAACAGAGATGAATTCCAGAAGGAAAAAATCAATTGATCAAGCTATTGTGGAATGGGTGGCCGCTGATCTGATGTCATTTCGATCGGTAGAATCTCCTGCTTTTCTGTAAGTATTTAGTTATTGAACTATTGTTTTTTTTCTGAGTAAAATAATAAAATCTTATGTACTAAAGTTGTTACTTTTAAATATATATATATATATATATTATATATATATATATATATAGTATATATATAATATATATATATATATTAAGTAATATATATATATATACTAATATATATTATATATATATTATATATATATATTATATATATAATATTATATATATATATATATATATAGTAATATTATATATATATAATATATATATATATAAATATGGTAATATATATATATATATATATATATATATATATATATATATATATATATATATATATATATATATATTAGTATATATATAATTATATATATTATATATATATATAATATAATATATATATATTATATATTATATTATATATATATATATATAGTATATATATGACAAATCTTACTTAACGCCCAGAGAGGGGGAGGTAAAAGTTACTTAATGCCCACGCGGAACGGGACGTCAGATTTCAAAAAAATTTTCACAGGTAGACCCTATGATACGTAAATAGATGTTCTAGGCGCGAAATGGATTTTTTTTTTAGGTTAGGTTAGCTTCAGCTAGGTTAGGTTAGGTTAGGTTAGATTTGGTTAGGTTAGGTTAGCTTAGTTCACGAAAACTTAGGAAATTGTTGTTTTTTAAATTAAATTAAAAATATTAAGTCATCTTTTAATTTATTTCCTAATCATAGAAAACGTTAGCCGTACAACATCCAAGTAGTATATAATATGGAATTTGAATTACGCAGTAAAAAGAAGTTCGTAAATAATAATAATAATAATAAAAATTATTAATTACTTTACCAAAAATTGCAGCTCACTCCTCAAATTCTTCCTTTTTATACAAGGTTTTGTTTGATATAAAGAACATTTAATAATTTTCAGTATTAACCTGTGGCTGTTAAGTAAGTTTTACCATATATATATATATATATGACAAAGTATAGTAACATTGACACGTATATATATATATATATATATATAATATATATATTATAAATATATATATATATATATATATGACAAAGTATAGTAACGGTGACACGGAACGGGACTTCGAATTAAAAAAAAATTAACATATGGGACATATAAAGATGTTCTAGGGGTGAAACGGAAAAAAAAATTAATAAATACCAGGTTAGTTAGGTCTTTAAAAAAAATTCACATGTTGATTCTAGGTTAGGTTAGGTTAGGTAGGTTACGTCTTCCTGTGAAGTTTTTTTTAAATCCGACGTTCCTAACCTGAGATATAAAAAAAAACAAAAAATAAAAAATTCCATTTCACCCCTAGAACATCTTTTTATGTATCATAGAGTCACCCTGTGAAAAGATTTTTGAAATCCGACGTCCCGTTCCGTGTCCCCGTTACTATAATTTGTCCATATATATATATATATATATATTATATATATATGATATATAATATATATATATATATATATATATATATATATATAATATATATATATATATATATAATATATATATATATATATATATATTAGGAAACTCTTAAATATTCTCGATCCTGAATATCAAGCCCCGACACGAAGAGCAATTGCAACGAATCATATAAATTGTTTGTACGACGACATGAGACAAAAAATTCAAAGTATGTTGTCAAGCCAGTCCGAAGATGGTAAGTTTAATCACTTTAATGTAACATTCGATTTATGGACATGCACCAAAAATCAAAGTCAGTTTTTAGCCCTAACTTCACATTCAATTGATGAAACTTGGAAA